>SNQJ01S0133368.1:9307-33532 GCA_010110895.2 Picea sitchensis
AAGACATTTTGTTTCACCTTTGTATCTTTTGTCGACTTTTGAATACCTAATAATTATGTAGCTTCTTTTCACTTTCTTAACTTTATTAGACAGAGTAAAAGTTGAGCTTGTACTGTTACTGATTCATCTTTTAAAAAATTATTTTACATATTCTTAGTTCGATATGTTATATAATTCTTAGCTTCTTTCTTCCCAAATTTATCAGTATCAACATTTTCTAATATTTCATCATCAATGTTGATAGATTCTCCTGCATATTTCAATTTAAAGTTTATATTAAAAAACAAAACCTGAACATAAATTCACTAAACTATATACAAGTTTTCATCTTGTATTATCTAAATTTATGTACATACCTATCGGTGATTCGTGTTCTGCTTCAATTTCGGTTTCAACGTCTTCATTGATGTTATGAGACAAATCTATTTATGTTTTTTGAAAAACATCAAATCGTAATTACAATCAATTATATTAAACAATATTTTAAATTTGAATTCTATAATTTTAATATAGACAATATGTGCATGCATACCTGGTTGGACTTCTTCTTGTTGAAAATCTCTATTTACATTATCATCGTTTCTTTCTTCAATATTTTCACATTCTCGTTTATTTCTCCAATAATGCTCTTTCCTTTGATCGTTATGGTGAGTTTCATCTCGAGTGCAATCAAATTTTCTCTTGCGCAAACTTTTGTTTCCCATGAGTATAGTTATCTGTAAAAAAATTTAACAAAATCAACATTTCAGAATGGTCTCAAAAAAACTTCATTGTCACAAAAATTATTAAAAAATAATATCAATAATTTATGTTCAACATAGGCTTCACCTTGAAAAAATGATCAACATTTAGCTTTCAATATATAAATTGTTATTCCAATAAAAAATTGAACAAACATCAATTACCTTGTTCAATAAAAATGAAAAAGATGATTTGAAATGTTTTTTAGGCGCTCTAGAAAACCTTGAAACAAGCGATGAATTTTGTTAAATGTGTTTGACCAAAAGCATATTTATACAATTTGGCGCAAAATGAAACGATACAACATGTCTTTTCATTGTTTCCGACCGACGGAATTTTCTCACCCATCTTTCAGCCGAAAAAAGGTTTTTTCAACTGAAAAGATAGGAAACCGTTTAATTTTGATGGATTCTGTTAGAATTACATTTTTCAGCCGAAAGAAATGTTTTTCGGACAAAAGATTATTTTAGCTGAAAAATAGCGAATGTGACTGTTTGCATGAACTAGAGAATTCCCCATAGCTTACCTGAACTTTGGAGGTTGTGGACTCCTGCAAATACTCAGAATTTGGTTTCTAAAATGACACCAACATTTGCAAAATTGAATCTACTTTCAATTCCTATAATTTGTTTTCATTTTCATTATTTTTATCTAATTTTATTTAATTTTTTTTTAAAAACACTGCATAATATTTTCAGCTGACATTATGATCCAGTGAAATGAAATATCTGTATCTCTAAAAATACATAGTGAAAAATTTAGAAACATTTATATTCATAATCCTTAAACTGTTCTTTTGAACAGGGAATTTTTAGATTTTACTTTTAAGTAAAAGTTAAGATAGATACAAGGTGGGGGAAAACATGTGTTTAAAATCTGCAACGTTTTCAGTTTGGTCAACTTCAAAAAATTCTAGAAATTATAATATTCATCTGTTAGATTCAAAATTATAGTCATAACAACATAGTGTCGCTATAGATTGTTGTAGTATATTTTGTTTTTTAAAAACAAAAGTTTAATAATAGATACATTGTTGGGAAAAAACAACTCATTATCATTCCTTTCATGTTTAAGGAACATACTGTTAAACAATTGTCAAATTGACATATCAAATCTCAATAAAAAAAAATTGAAAAATAGTCATTGGAAAGCTAACAAAATTCTTTAGAAGTTTTGTTTTTATTGTAAAGTGAAATTCTAAATAAAAAAAATACTTTTGTATGTTGGAAGTTGAAGAACTTGTGAAAATACAGTTTTTTTTTTCTCATAAAACAAGCAAAATAGACACCCATCTTCATGATTTCACCCAATATGTTTATGTTTTTTTCTCTCTTTCTTCCTCCTGTATTTTTCTTAGCCAAACTATTCTTAGTTTCTTTGCTTCTCCTCCCAACCRTATTTCTCATATTTATTACCTTGATCAACAATTTTCCTCTTCGACTTCTTTTTGTCTTGATGATGAACCTAGCTTGAGATTCAAAATGTCGATTTTGAAATTTTGAATGAAGTGCCTCCAAAGTCTTGATGAATAACCTATCATTTGTTTATAAAGGGGTGGGTTTTTTTTAAGATTTTTTAAATAAGGGATGAATTGGGTTTTTGGGAAGATTGTTTGTTTGGGATCAACTACTATTGAGGGTTGGGTTCAAAAAAATTGTTTTGGGGGAATTTAGGATTGGGATTGAAAGATGGGGAGGTAAAGAACCCTATTTTTCCTTTGATTGTAAACCCTAACACCTCAACAAAAGTAATAAGCTAGAAATATCCAAAGAGGTTATCCCTAGGTATTCCCTCATAACCAAGAAAGGAGGATCATTATGTTTCAGAAGGTCAAGTGACAAGAGGTTTAGTAGTCCTGGATGGAAAAGGGAAGGAGGGAAGATATATGTGAGGAAATCCAATATTAGTTTATCTCAAGAAAAAGAACATATGGAGGTTCAAACATACAAAAAACGTTCAATAGAAAGGGTTCTTAGAGTAGGCCAAACCTTGGAAGTTTTTTCCTAGTGTTATGTATTCCCCTAAGTTGTAGGGGATTGGGTTATCCATTTGAAAAATAGGCTCTTAAAAGGGTGATTGACACTTAAGATCTAGATATTGTAATTCTTCAAGAAACAATGGGAGATGGGGTGAAACTCTATGAAGACTTAGGGAAGCTACTCTGTGGGTGGAAATGTATTCATTTGGATGCTAAAGGTAGGTAAAGGGTATTGATTCTGGGTTGGAGGATGTGGTCATTTTACTGCACTAATAACTAGGCCTTTGACCCAGGTCTTGGGATGATGTTTTGTTTTTAGGAGATAGGGTTGGAGGAGCTAATAGTCAATATTTATGGACCCTCTCTCGACAGGTTTCCTTTCTAGGACAATTTTTTTAATTTATCTCTTTTAGGTCATCATCACTTGATTGTACAAGGTGATATGAATTTCTCTATTGGGAATTTAGAGATTTGGGTGATCCGAATTGGATCCTTTCCAAAATCTCTTTGTAAACTTTGTAATAAGCATTTAAATTTTTTTTAGTGAAGTTGAGGAAATGTTCAAAAGTCACTTGGAAGTTGAAATGAACCATTGTGATGGTTGAAATTCTAAGGAAACCCATTAAAAATGAAGGCTATGGAGAATAAGGGAATTCAATAGAGAGAATATATGAGGAAATGAATAAGGGAAATGATAGAGATGAGAGCCCAAAGAAGTAGTATGATTGATGATCGGAGAAGAAGACATTGAGTCTATCCCACGATGAGTGAAGATTGTTGTTGAGCCATGGCCATATACAAATTTCATGCTAGTGAGTAACAATACACTAAAGCTATGTATAGATCACCATTTTGTAATCAATTTCTTGCTTAATAAAATCTCCAATCAAACCAGTTTTCTTCCTAGTTGGTTTTCCAGGAACATCTTTGTATTATTGTGTGTTTTAATGTTATGTAGAGTGATCTAGTTGAGATTATTGTTGTGATTTATGGTGTATTGTTATTGTTGGCTGCACACATGGTTATTATGAAGAGTTCCATCATGTAATTCTCTTAATTCACTTAGAAACCAATTTCCATTAGTATTTAATGAATGCCAATAGCTCTGTATTATCATCCATCTATTATACTTTGAAGATTAATGGTTGTCATATCAAAGTTGTTGCACTTTTGTAGGAGGTTTCCAAATTGGTTTAATTGACATTGGTGGAATTTTGTGTGTTTTGATCATTGTTGGTACTTTTTCTTTTTCCTAGGTCATTATTGTCTCCTCTAATCAATGTTTTCTTCTACTTGGTGAATTTTTGGTTAATCAAGTGTTGTGTTTGCACATTGAAAGAACATCATAGAGTCCTACATCATTTTGGCATTGATAGAGTTGTATAATGATATGTGAAACTGGGATTGCAAGCAATTGAGTAATGGACCGAATTTAAAATAGAGTAGACTTGCTTTCCATTGGTTGGCATCCAAATGGCCTAGATTTTGTTTGTTGGATTTTCGATCCAATAATTATAACCAATTAACAACCAACAAGAGAAAACACATGATCCGAGTCTATTTTTAGTTGCAAAGACCTTATTTAATTTTACTATGCAAAGTATCCATGTTGCTAAAATGGACATCCCATAGGCCTACCATTTATGGATCACATGGTACCAGAACAAGTTTGTCAAAGAAGTTGAAGCAATTGCCATGGGAAAAACCTTGAAGAGGGATAAGTTGGAAGAGTTGAGAGACTTCAATAGTAAAATTCAAGAGAAAAGTTGGTATTGAAGGTAGAAAGTGGATGAGCTAGTAAAGGAAATTTCCAAATTCCATGAATCCTTCACCACCATGACAGAAAGAATTAGACGGGAATAGATTGGAACTCTTGCAATTGGAGGAAAAATTCAATCAGGTGAATAATTGGAAAGAGGAAAGGTTAACTAGAGTGACCACTTATCTATACTAGGATTTGGCAGCGAAGGAAGATGCCTTGAAAAAGATACAAGCAATTTTCCAAGAGACCAAGCAATCCCCTTCCATTGTCACTATGGAAGCTAGCACCATGATGAAGTCAATAATAGTAAACTCATCTTCCAAGACCCTTCCTCAAGAGACCTTCGGTGACTTTGAAAATCACACTAGAGGAATCAAATCCAAGATCATGAGCAAAATGGGCTATGATGGCCAAGGGATAGGCAAGGAAGGAAAAGGGAATATGATTCTCATTGTAGCTCAACAGAGGCCCAAGCATCAATGCATAGGATTCAATGGACAAGAATCCAACACAATTTCAGCTCATCGTCAAGGAAAGATGCACCAGGAAAGAAACCATTCCCATATGGAAAAAGGTAGGTGGAAAAGAAGTGTGCAACAATCCACCAAAATATTCTTGTAGAGTCTTGGAAGGGGGTATAAAAGAAATGATTCTACCATCTAGATGTACTCCAACTCTCAGGGGCCCAAGCAACCAAGTTGGTGAGCATCATCACAAATTGAAAAGGTATGGCATGATAACTTTGGTTTGTTTATAATGCAATAAAAGGGGTCATAAGGCTAGTAATTGTTGGCAATCTAGAAGGCCAAGCAACCCATTTAGGAACTATTTCCAATATTATAGATTGACTGGACATTGGAAGGACAAATATTGGAGGCTTCACTTGGGACTCCATCCCAATAACTGAACAACCAATAAGAAATTTTGGAGATTCAAGGTCAAGGGGAAAGAGGATTTGCTTGCACTTGTAGCCCAAGAAGAAGTTGTTTTCCAATGACCTATTGCAACAACAAATGTCATCTCTAACCATGAGATGGAAAACATGCATATTCCAAAGGATGGAAATTTATCCTAAAGTGTAAAAACATTGTCGAATCTTATAGTCCTTAATATTCAAACTATAAAATGTTTGACGATATTTTTGTAAAATATTAAAATTTCTAAGGATTTTATATATTTTTATAAAATGTTGGAAAATTTTAAGGTTAAACAATTTGAGTAAATCATTTTTAAAAATGAATGGAAATTGACATATTTGTTTTGATAAAAAACATATTAAAATAGCCAATGAGTAAATTTAGATCCTTAAATTTTTCGTGTAGTTAAATTTTATAATTTTAAAAAATATATATTATATTAATTATTTCATTAATTATTACCTATATTAAAATTAAAAAGTTATATATATATATATATATATATATATATTCAACCTTTTCACCTACTGTTGATGCTCTTGACACCCAAATATCCAATGGTATTATTATTTTTTAAAGATATACTTACATCTATTTAATGAGAAGAGAGATTAGCTTCACATGGAGGACACACTAACAAATTTCAAATCAAAACTAAAGACATTGTGCATTGGATATATTCCATGTCACTACTATTTGTGATATGATAAATATTCTATGTCTATGCATTTTCACCCATTTTTGTGATACATCACACATCATTTGGTGCAGTTTTTACAACACTCTTCATAATTCATGAAAGTCATGATATCACATTAGTATTTGAATTGGGTTACTTTGGTGGCCAAGTATTTAAATAAGGGTAAGATTTTTTTGGAAGACATTTTAAGAATATCAAACCCCACACTATCTCCAAACTTTATAGCACATGCATCGGGAATTATTAAACCATTTAATCATATTAATCTCACATATATGTTTAGGAACACTAAAATAAGTCCATGTATGTAAAAACAAATACCATGCACTTTTTCAAGGAGTGAGTTAATAAGTGGATATATTCAATTTACAAGAGGGGCTTGAAACTATGTTTGAATTGATGAAAAAACAACTCACCATGTTCCCCATTACCACCTTTATGAATTATCTTCTCTCAAAGATGAAGTCATTACATATTTAGGTTGAAAATATACATCGCCAATACTCCCTTGGCTTATTTATATACTTTTTCTCTTATAGGTTGGAGAGCTAGGGTCTAGGAGGATGGAGCTTGATTTGGTGGACTATAGTCTAGATCATTACAAAAGGATAAATATTTGTATGCATCCATGTATTTCCAATAGGTATTAGGCCCCTTCACTAGGAAATGAAGTTCTTGTGACTTTGGGTTCCAACATATGGGAGGCACAAAACTTAGGGTTTAGTGTACCAGCAGATTTTCATAGTGACATGGGGAACCCTTGTGGTAAAGTGGTTTTGTCAATGCCATTACATACTAGATTCAATGTGGAATTAGTTCTCTATAGAAAAACATTCAATACTATACAATTTGATCAAAGGGTCACCTCATTTGGTGGTTTAATCTCTTGTTTTTCGTATTCTTCAAGCTCCAGTGAAGGTTTTTTGGCTAAATGTTCTTTTTCTCAACCTATGAAGTCACTATATATTAGGCATCGTGGATATGTGGGGATGAAGGTCCAATGTCTAGTTTTAGTAGCCTAGGGATATAGTCCAATGGTGTCTTATAATTGTCAGCATTAGAGGAGATGGTGTGAAGGCACTATTTGCACATTAGGGCTTCCACTAAATCCGCCCTTGATTTGGGTTGGTAGTCATATTGAAGGTTTGGATGGGAATGTTTACGGTGCGATATTGGAATGTTTTGGTGGAGATAAAGGAGATTTAGGAGACTTGAAAGAAAGGGTGGAGGTGGTAAAGAAGTGATTGAAGAAGTGGGTCAACTGACTCAAGTGCAAAATATCATTGGTGAATCTAGTATTAGGAAATGATATGAAGCTCCATGAAGCAACTAAGATGGTAGCTAAAGTCTTAGTGGGTAAATTCATGGGTTGAAGAATGGGAGAGGTAGTTCTCAAATCATGTTAAACGAGTTGTGAGTTTAGGTGTTGGGATATTCTCCAAAGTAATAATAGAAATATAAATAAAGTTATTAGTATTAAATTTAAAATCAATATTATCATATGAAACTTATATTAGCAAGGGAACCAAAGATGCTTATACTACCTTTGGTAGACTATGTATTAGAGGTAGATTTTGAGAAAGTGAAATACCATATCAGAGGTAGACTTTGTGCCTGGATTTGAACCAACCACCAGGCTCATTCCTTGCATGCCACCAGGAGGTGTGATGTACAAGTACATTGTGTGTCATCCTCGACCTATTGTTTCTCGGTAGCTCTGTCCTACGCCTACTTAGGGGCCAAGCCTACACTTGTACGATACACTCTAGACTCTACATCCCTACAGAATGATTTGATGGTTGCAAAGGTCTAAGTTGTAGAATGGTTCCCTTTTTTGATGAAATGATGAGGGATATGACGCCTTGACGAGGAGATGGTAGGAGATCATGGAAATTTATGTGTGAAATCCTCTGCAAATTTGGGACAAATGTATGATATTTTTGTCGAGCTAAATGCTCATCTCCGCGTAAATCTCATGGGGTTTGTAAATCATGTATTGAACCGCTCACTTTGATGGATCATTATTAAAATTAATTAAGTGCTTGATCAATTGGTTCTAAAATGGATGTTGGTAGTCTCGAATCCATGGGTTAGTGCGGCCTTACATTTGGGCAAGTTCAAAGTCATCGAATCAAAGGCTTAGTATTAGAATCCAAGCAGAGAGAAAGTAACAAAACTTGATATGCTAAAACTCCAACTCGTAGGGATTCTTACTTTGTAACCAATGCTACTAATGCTTTTCATGCACCTAGAGAATATGAAACAATGGTATATTGTTATAGCAAGATTTTCCTCACCCTATGCAATCTTGCATAGAGGGCCTTTTTCCATTTCCCTATGCAGGCTTGAAGTCCCCTTTTGCAAATCCCAGAGCTAAAAACATGATTTTTCCACATATACGTGCCCTATCTATATTATAGCATGTGTATATGTAGGTTGCACCACTACAGCCTGTGTACATCGAGATTTGTGCCCAAAATTAGAAAATGTTGTCGGGTTTCCATGTCACGTCATGAGATCAATGATCCTTGGTGTTCCATATACTGGAAACGTTCTGACTCGACCCTTCAGTTCCACTTGAAGGATACAAATGGGCCAAATCTAATCTATGGAAAAGAAGAGAAGAATTCAACTTTGAGAGCAAATTTACTCTGGAGAAATTATTCACTTCATATTGAGTCTACATCCCTTTGTCCTTTAAGTCTGATCACATTGTTCAGCCCCCAAGCTCTTCCCTACATGATTAAGAACCGCATTGTCTCTCTTGTATGAGCTTGCCTTTGGTGGAGGCCCAACTGGAAGGGACTTAGTTTCTTGGTTCTGAACCGTGCCGACACAGAAGTTTGTAATTCATTCACTTCTTCTGGTTACATTTTAATAGAAATACTCTTTTCTCATCCAATTAATATCTTGTGAAAATTTGAATTGTTAGTCCATGGGAGTATTTTTTATGAATGTTGATGGATTATGCTATTAAATGTGATAACATTATATATTATCACAATATGATTGCATTTCTTGGTTGTTGAGGACTAGCTGCAGGTGTATTGCTTTGGGTCAAGTGCTCAACGTTGGACTTCATCAAACATCTGGACGAGGTAGGCCTTTTATCTTGTATTGCTATCATATTTGTTTATATAGGATACTTGAGATTAGAATTGATTTATGCAGTCATTTCCGTCTGTTGTATTTTACCCCTATCCATAGAGAGATTTTCCTCGTAACAGAATTGGTGACCATACTAGGGATAGAATCTTGTTTTTCGGGGTTTGGAGTGTTTTTCTCCTTATATTTTTCTCGTTTATATTGAGTTTCTTGTTGTATGATTTCTTGACAGCCTCTCTTCACTACGAGTCTAAGTTTATTATCTTTCTACTTAGCCTGGCTATGTTTTGACACATATACATGGGTATTTTTCCTAATAGTCGCGTACATACACGTTCTATCCTTCTACAAGATGCGTATATATGTGCTTTTCCCTTGAACAATCACGTACATCACCCTTTTTTTCTTAGTTGCTGGGTTTGATGATTTTTGGATAGGTTTTGATGATTGTTGAGTCTTCTTGGGCCTCTGTTATGACTGTTAAGTGTCTTTGGAATGAAAGGAAACCTTTCTTTGGTTGAATTTTTGGGCGGTGCCTTTCTCATCATCTTTTTCATTTCATTGTCCTTGTTCTCATCATCTTTTCATTTCCATTGTCCCCGTGATCTTGGACTGGTGTTTTGTTTTGATATCCCACTTCCTGGTTTGTCTCTCATTTACACACACAAGAGAGCATTTATACTGCTATTATTCAATCCTTGTATTTAATCTCCTCTTTATATTGAAAATACAAAAATATTAGGTAATTTTGGCTACTGTTGGCATTTTGACTTCGAGGCCCTATCATTAATCTTAGTACATGTCACGAAAGATTGCATTTTTGTTTAGAATTGCATAACTAAATTGAGAATTGCATTCTAAAAAGCATATCATTTATTGAAAATTGAATTTAGGACTTTGCATTGTATTCATATGTTGGAATATTATTGTTGTCATTAATGTCAACCCTAGTCATGGTTTTGGAATACAAGATTGATGAAGGTATTTGGACATGAAGGAAAATGCACATGCGATACAACACACCCATGGATGGATAGTATACATCATTTTGTTTCCGTGGTATGTGGCACATCACATGGACCTCAAGATTTAGGAGAAATGAATTTTTGAAGATGACAAAGGGAATTGAAGAAGGAAGTACATGTAGGTCTCCTGAAGATAATTAAAAGAAAGAATTACAAAATAAGAAAGTGTCGTCGGCCCTAATGTTAAAAGGAAGTGACATAAATGGTATAAATAAACATCACATACATCCATTTGATACAAGTCGAATTTCAGAGGAAATAAGAAGCAAAAGAAGGCCGGATCTCAAGGTAGGATGAAGCCCTTTGGTGATGTGTTCTATGGCATGTTATTTTCAGGTCATCTACCATTTTGCTATAACTTTATTCTATAATGATTCGATGGTGAAATTGTTATGGTATTGAGGAGACATATCAATGTACCTCTAGTAAAAATTTCTATCTCTTTATTCACTACAATTATGGATACATACACCCTGCGGAAGATAGGGTTTGTGACCAGCCCTAAAACTAGTCAAAAAAAAAGTGTTCCGGAAATAGTCATAACTTCTCATAGAGAATCCAAATTATGTGGGACAAATTTCATTAGAAAGTACATACTGTAGCTTCATGTATAAGGAGTTTCATAATCAGATGTTAATTATTGATGCTAGGAATTCTATGCAAGTTCACTCTCATGAATAGACCATAATTGAATAAAGTCTACCATTATTTCTATAACCTCTTTTGGGAGGATTCAAGGAGGAAACTTGAGGAGTTTCATAAAATACATTGAGTAATATTATCTATAGGATCAAAAAAATACCTGTAAGATTTGAAGAATCTCGCGTAAATTAAAACAAGTCTCAAAGCCATTAGGTTCTATGTGATGATTGGTTGATGGTGATGATTTAATGTAAAAGTTTTATTAGCTCTCATATACTCTTGGGTGGAAGGAAGAGGTAAGGATGGAGAGTTCAAATCTCTCTTGATATTGAGGATTGTATCTTCCTCCTTGAGGTTTATCCCTCCCTTTACGCTTGGAAGTTGTAGCTACCTTTGGAAGTCATTACTTCCCTTTGAAAAAATAACTATTGATTATTTCTATATATTGTGCCCTCGTATTATGGTGTAACCGAGTAATCCTATAATATTATTCATTTCTCACTGGATATAGTTGAAATGGAAGACAAAAATTCCAAATGGGATTCCACCCATTTGATGGAAGCAATTTTGAATAATCGGGTCTAATAGAATGGAAAACTTACTTGAAAGCTCTTGGGGCGATGTTTGCCCTTGCTTCAGGATACAATTCTTTGAAGAACCAAAGACTACAACTCGTAAGGAAGCAAAAAGGAACAAATAAATTGGCAATAGATACCATCCCCGATGGATTATTGACAGATTCGTTGAAATCCAAGGTGGGATCATCAGGTAATCATTAGAAAAACAGATTTGGGACAAGCTACGTCCCTTTATGTGCGGGAAGACGCTAGAGGAAGAATAAGAAGAAGTTGAAGTAAATTAACATCTCATTTCAAAGAAGAAAATAGAGGTCAATTATTTTCTTAATTGTGAAGGATTAGGTCATTGAATTTGAAATGTCCTCATAAGGATTGAAAGAAATGACACCTAAGAAGAAAATTCAATGAAGAAGAAGAAAATCATGAAGAAAAAATTATTCAACAAGAAGATGAGAATCTTAAAAATTGGCTTACTGTTGAGAGAAAATAGCAAGCTCAAAGACACACAAAGAAAACTAAGAAGGAATTGGTTAGCTGTGAAAAGACAAATTGTGTAATCTTGAAGAAACAATTAGAAGACTTTGGAGAAACCAAGAGAAGAAACCATTTCTTTGAAAAAAAGTCTACTTGAAGAAGAAAGAATAGGAGAAGTAAGGAATGTCCAAATGAAGAAGAAAGAAAAACGCATTGTGAGAAACTTGAACAATAATTTGTCTCATTAAGGAAGATCTTAAGAAAACCTCATGCCAGTAAAAAAGACTTAACACATCTTGATGCATGGGTGAACTTCATACAAAGAAGATGAAAATACCAACAAGAAGGTTGGGTTGAAGAAAGAGCTACAATGCATTGATGAAAAGTGGGCCCTGTATCTGAAAGAAGAAATGATTACAAAAGAGATGAATATCCTAAGAAGACCCTCTCCTACCTTCAGGAATCAAAAGAAGCTTCAATCAAGATGAAGGAAACTACATAAGAGTAGATCATGAACCCAGATAATTAACACAAAGAAGGTCACTACCCCCGTGTATCAAAATTTCTTTTCTTTGGTCATTGCTTACACTTGCAAAAATTTCACACATAGGGCAATTAATTGTAGAATCAATGAAAGGAAACAAATATCGAAACATGAATGGTGTAAATAGAATATATGGAATAAATTGGATTTGTCAACATAAGTTATAATTCATTTTCCTATTGATGGACAAAAATATTGCATGCTAGGAAATGTAATCTTCACCAGAATAAGATTGCAGATATATGAATGAAGATGTCCCTATGCCAACCATACACATGAAGAAGGAAAGAGATTCCAAACAATGAATATTGTCGAATAGCATTGACCATCTAAGAATGTAAACAAGAAGATGAATGGAACATAATAAAAATGCTGGATGTTCTTTACACATGACCTAGGATCAAGACAAATTCATCATCTTGAAGAGAAAGGGTGGTAAATGTTGCATTTGAGATGACTCCATCCTCACAAAATACTTGGAGAAGGTGTAGTAGAGCTTGGAAGAAAAAATGTAAAGCAAAGAATGTTCCCATTGGTGGAATACTTGAATCATAATCTACCAGTGTTAGTAGTAAATAAGTGTGTGATCAATGATACACTCTTACTTTTGATTCCCCAAAAAATGCAAAAATCGCAGAAAATAACTTTCAGGAAGATTGGTTTCAAATGAAACAAGAAGACCGAATAACATATACATCCTAGAAATGAACAAGAGAGAGAAGAAAGAAGCCACGAAAAAGGATTTTAAGAAAGAAAAATTTCCCAAAGACAAAAAATAAGGATGAAGACATTGAGTGCCACATGTTTAGGGGGAGCAACCCCAAAGAAGAAGGTTACCTTTGCCATTAAACTCAGTGGGAGAATCCATACCCTTTCCATTGATGTCAAAGGGGAGAAAAAATTGGGATCAAGATGATAGGGGAGTACGAGTGTCTCTATCAATGACAAAGGGGGAGATTGTTGGAAGATTGATCAGTTGTCATTGATGTCAACCCTAGTCATGGGTTTTGGACCGGAAAATTGATGAAGGTGCATTTTGGACATGAAGGAAATGCAATACGTAGATACAACACCCATGGATGATAGTATACATCATGTTGCTCCATGGTATGTGGCACGCCACGTGGATCATCATGGTTGAGGAGAAATGAATTTTTGAAGATGACAAAGTGAATTGAATAAGGAAGTACATGTAGGCCCTAAAGATAATTAAAGAAAACACCGCTGTAAATAAGAAAGTAGTCGTGATCGGACCTAATGTTAAAGGGAAGTGATATAAATGGTATAAATAAACATCATTATACATTCATTTGATACAATTCAAATTTCAGAGGGAAATAAGAAGTAAAGAAGGTCAGATTTCAAGGGAGGATGAAGTCTCTTTGGTGATGTGTTCTAAGGTTTGTTATTTTCGGTCATCTTACACTCTTTGCTATAACATTTTTCTAAAATGATTCCTATGGTGCAATCGCTATGGTATTTCGAAGGCATATCAAGGTACATCTGGTAAAAATTTCAGCTCTTGATTCATTAGAATTATGGAGATACACCCTTTGTGGAAGATAGCCTTGTGACCAAAATTAAACTAGTCAAACAAAATTCAAGTAAAACATTCATACCCCTTCATGTAGAATCAAAATGAAGTGGGACATGTTTAATTGGAAAGAGTGCAAAATTTAGTTTCTTGTGTGTGAGTTTCAGAATCGATGTACCATTGGAAAGGGCATTTTGTGCAAGTTCACTTTCATGAATAGACCATAATTGAATAAAGTCTACCATTCTTTCTATAACCCTTTTTCGGGAGGATTCAAGGAATGAAACTTGAGGAGTTTCCATAGAATACATTGAGTAATATTATCTACAAGATCAAAGTACTCCAAGAATTGAAGAATTGTAGAAATCTTTAAATGTCTTGTAGCTACTTTCATCGTGTCTCCATGTGATGATTGCCGATGGTATGTGATTTAATGTAAAGTTTTATTTATCTCTCATATACCATTGGGTGGAAGGAAGGGGGAAAGGATGGAGAGTTCAACTCTCCCTTGATATTGAGGATTGTATATCTTCCTCCTTGAGGTTTATCCCTCCCTTTTACATTTGGAAGCCAGAAGCCACCTTTGGAAGTCAATACTTCCCCTTGAACAATTACTATTGATTATTTCTCATATTGTGCATGGTGCATCAGGTGTATTGGAGCAACTCTTATACTCATTGTTCATTTCTCATTGGATAGTTGAATGGTTTAAGCATAAGTTGAAAAGGTTTTAATCGTAATTTTGATACCCATTCACCCTCCTCATGCTATCAACATCATATTCATTTTTTTAATTTGTTGAGTCATAACACCATCAATTTCAAGACCACACCTTTTGAGTAAGCATGGGCATTAAAATTAACACTGTAATTTAAAATGGATTAGTAACGATTTTATTTTTCTAGGGTGCAAAAAATAGATTAGGATTTAGAGCCCTTGGAATAGTACTTTGTGAGTAAACTTCTCTAAGGCTACAAAAATCAATGTAGGTGTCTGTCCAGGGAGTGGATAAATCCATTGCGGGCCAATCGACACATCGGGAGGAGGCTCCACTTACATTGGAGTTAAGCACGGTGGTCGCGTGAGGTTGGTGGAAGGGATATCCCCATGATACCCTCTTAGCCTGCATATACTGGGAATCTATCTCAGATATGGGGATCTTATTAGTACCTTTACCTATGGAGAGGAAGTTATTTCAATGTTTTGGTCTTTGTTAGCCTACCCATATGGTGGACCCGACTTACTTGTATTATTCAATTGCATGTGCATCGGTTATCCCATGGTTTCTTAGTTTCTTGACATAGGGTACCCACATAGGTTACTTGCGTGGGTTATTCTGTAGGTACCTTGGGTCAAAAAAGGGTCGACAACACACAACCTTTATGAAAGATTACCTCTTAGGGGGTCCAATCAACTCGTTGTTAAGCCCACGAGGACCCTTATAAATAATTATGCTACCTCCCGATCTTTAGCAAAGGATTCTCATACCCCTCTTGGGTGAGGTATACCTACTTTAGAGAGGGAGGTTCCTTTCAACCACTATATCTTGTTTATGTGCATATTGGCCTTTTATTTATTTTCAAGCAGTGCTCTTTGATTATTAGTAGAACTTTGAGATTTTATACCATGCCCTGAGTTGTCATTATCATGGATAGTGGGAATCTCATGACTCCCTCCCCATTTCTACCCCCATGATGTTCACTCATTTCATGGGGATTAAATCCATCCACTTTCATAATGGTATGCATAATTATGAAACTTAGTACATGCCTTGGGTCTCTAATCATTTCCCATTGATATGCTAAACATGCCTTCACCCTTTCCATCCTCCATGGCTCACTTATATGAATCCTAATTTTAATCCGGGCATGATGACCCCATTGTCCATATCTTCGTTTGATAGGATTCATGTCCCTCAGCCAACTCTCACCATGGAAGGTTGGAATCTCCTCTTATGGATCCATTCCTAGCCATGCTTTTTTAGGATCCAATACTCAAATGGGAGGTTATCCTACTTATTACACCCCCATCCATGTATCCTTTCGCTCCGCCATGCCTTAAGGCGAACACTTTTCCCATGGTGGGTCCCCATATATCCTCTGGTATTTCATATGGAGGGAACCAATTTTATGGTACAGGTTACCCTCTTCACAGAACCCCTTCACATGGGGGAAACATATATCCTCACTTGAATAATCCTTATCATACTTTTGTCTCTTTGCATACATCTTCTTCAATGATGATGACTGCAAAAACCTCTATGAATCAATTAGGAGGAGGATACTACCTTTCCGAACATGAACATGGTGTAAACCATGACCCTTCCTAACCTATCATTATTTCCCAGGACCTTGGTCTCAAATGCCACAACTCACCGCTGCCACCAATCCAGTCACTGCCAGTCATACTGGAGTTACATCACCAACCACTGCTAGTCATGTTGGAGATTGGTCGATGACCTCTGCAAGTCATGTTGAAGACCTGCAACCAGCCATTACTAGTCATGCTGGGGGAACCACTCTAGTTGCCATGAGTCATACCGACATCACATCTCCAACCTCTATACTTCATGTGGGAGATGAATCTCAAGCCTCTGCCAGTCACGATGAGAGAATGTCACTAGCCATTATAAATGGTGTTGGGAGCATTCATATGATTGAGAAGCCTAGACATGTTAGACGTAAGCCCAAGTTCCTTTGCAGAACTTGCGAAGGAGATCACTTACTCGTTTGTGTCCTACTACTACTAAGCTACTGGAAGCGTGGTCCTCACCTAGGGGACATTTGGGTTATGAGTTGTCTTTGGTTTCCCAACACTATGTTTCTCCTTTGATTGACATGGCAGTCATGTCGATGCAATCATCACCTGACCACACTCCCATTTTTTAGGGTGATGCGTCTCCTGGCCTTGTTTTCATGCATCCTATTCAACCAATGGTTGAATAAGTGGTCATACCGATGCAATATCATGTCAATCCAACTCTTCTTTTAGAGGGTGATGTGTTCTTTAACCATGTCATTAGCATTTCTAATACTCCACCTTCTGAACAAGAGAGAGTTTTACTCTCCCTCCAAGTCCTGGAGAGGTCCCCTTTGACTAGGATGGTCTTGTGGGGTATCCAATGCCTCCTCCTATGCCCTTTCAAGTAAGAGATGTTATCTGATATATCATGGAGAAGGTAACCTCTGCTAGCACTTTATCCTTCTGGACTTGGAGAGCTTTGGTTTTTCCCAAACTTGTGTCATCTATTCATAAGTTGATGACCTTTTATAGAAGTCCTGCACTAGAGCCTTGGCCTCCCCCATGACATGCCATCTAGAAACCCCTCAACGAGTCAGATTTAAGCGCTTTTCCAACTCATCTAAAAAGTGAAAAGATTTTCGAGTGAATTTGTCTCTTTCACACTTGTTAATTGGATTTGAAAGATCGTGAGTCTTATTTAAGCTCTTTTCCGACTCATTTTCAAAAAAAACAAAAAGATTTCTAAGTGAACTTGTCTCTTTCACACTCGTAAATTGGATTTGAAAGAACGTGTGTTTGGTGCAATTTTATCCTTTTTTCAAACCAAGTAGACTAAGATTACGAAAAATGACATTTTTTGGTGTTAAGTTGTGATTGCATGTCATGCCATTACTTGCAGTATTGATCCTATTATCGGTTCTCTCTTTTGCATTATAATTTGTTTACCTCAACAGTTTGCATCCTCAACCAAGCAGAGCCTTGTTTATATCCTTTGCAGCTTGACACCCTATACCCAGGAGGAAACATTCCCCCAAGTGTCCATATCCTACATGCACCTCCTTACATTAAGCATAGGTATGTTCCACTGTTGGAACTAGTTTTGCTTACTTGCAACACTTGTTTCCTCCTCTATATCATAGCCTTCTTTTGACTATGAAAAAACAAAAAAACACGGGTGGGAAGGGAGTATTCCATTTCCCTATGCAGACTTGAAGTCCCCTTTTGCAAATCCCAGAGCTAAAAACATGATTTTCCCACATATACACGCCCTACCTATATTATAGCATGCGTATACGTAGGTTGCACTACTACAACATGCGTACATCGAAATTTGTGCCCAAAATTAGAAAATGGTGTCAGGTTTCGATGTCACGTCACGAGATCAATGATCCTTGGCCTTCCATATGCTAGAAACGTTTTGACTCGACCCTTCAATTCCAATTGAAGGCTACAAATGGGCCAAATCCGAGCGATGGAAAATAAGAGAAGAATTGAACTTTGAGAGCAAAGTTACTATGGAGAAATTATTCACTCCATATTGAGTCTACATCCCTTTGTCATTTAAGTCTGAACACATTGTTCAGCCCCCAAGATTTTCCCTACATGATTGAGAACCTCATTGTCTCTCTTATATGAGCTTGCCTTTGGTGGAGGATTTAAGTGGCGAAGGCCCAACTGGAAGGGACTTAGTTTCTCGGTTTCGAACCGTGTCGACACGAATGTTTGTAATTCATTCACTTCTGTTGGTTACATTTTAATAAAAATACTCTTTTCTCATCTAATTAATATCTTGCGAATATTTGAATTGTTATTCCATGGGTGTATTTGTTATGAATGTTGATGGATTATGCTATTAAATGTGCTAACATTATATATTATCACCATATGATTGCATTTATTGGTTGTTGAGGACTAGTTGCAGGTGTATTTCTTTGGGTCAAGTGATCAACAGTGGACTTCAGCGAACGTCTGGACGAGGTAGGAATTTTATCTTGTCTGGATAGAATATTTTTTTATATAGAATACTTGAGATTAGAGTTGATTTCTGCAGTCATTTCCGTCTGTTGTGTTTTACCCCTAGACATAGAGAGATTTTCCTTGTAACATATATGTGCTATTGGATTAATGTTGGATCACCTGGGCATGAAATTTGTACATTTTCTTATGCCATACTTGGAACGAGCTATTCTTATCGACTTGGAAAGGTGGGTGAGGGCTCTTAAACAACTACCCCTGCTACTGAAACAGATGGATCTACTCAATACACTGAATCCAGGACTAGAGAGGGAAAGCTCATATAGTGATTTATTTACTAATGGATGGGTTTCATGGGTATACAGACAAGGTGATTAGAAATGGGATTGGAGCACATAGGTGGCTACTAGGTTTAGATCTATTACTATATATTATCTATGTAGACATCACTCATAATAGACACATGGAAATGGCATATATGTGGAGAAGTTGATCCCAAAATCCGATACAAGATGCATGTGGATGGAGACTTCAGCACAATGCGAATAGAACATAAATATTAGTCAAACAAAAATTCTCGAACCATGTGAAGCCTCCTACAACGCTTCAAAGCTATCAACCAATGAAGTGATAAAAAAATTTGTTATTTTATATATTAAAAAATAATTAAATATATATTAAAACAAATTATATATATATATATATATATATATCAGGCCTGCGCCTGTTCTTTCTTCCAATTTCTGATTTTCGATCGGTGTCCCCCTTTTCCCTTGACGTGTTTTGGGTGTGATGCAGAGGTGGCCAAGGTTTCTTTCTTCATGTGTGTGGATATTTTGGCAGTTGTGGAGTTCACACAGTTTTGAATTATGATTGTCCAACTCTCCTTTGCTCATCTTTGGCTATCATTGGTCTCGATTGTTTTTTCTTCTTTATTTTCATTTTTGTTTTGATGGTGGGGTTTTGTTGTGGCCTCCTTGGTCACATATTTTCCAGATACGGGGATTATTTTCTTAGATCTATACTCCTCTGTGGATGGGGATTTATTTGTGTTTCTCTCCAATGTTTTCAATGGTTTGATCGAGGGTTGGCTGTCTCCTCTGATGCATTTTTCCCATGTGGCTCATAGATATGTGGTCTCTGTTGGCACAGGGGTAGACCCAGGGTTCAACGCTACAAAAACGCACCAACAAAACCCTAACTACTATCCCTTTAGGCAACACTTGCAAATCAAATGAAGTCTCACCCAAGGTAGAGGCAAGGATGGTTGCAAGACTCAAGTGTCTACAACCTTAGCTGGGACACAGATCTGTGATTCTAATACTTAATAGAGAACTTAGCACCATCAATTCCTCAATTTTCAATCAACATCCACTTCGCTGATAAAACAGAGCTTCACAGCATTCACAATGTTCTTAACATATTCAAGCACTTAGCATCAGTAAAATAGATCAGATCTGGCAGATCAAGCACTGGGCACCTTCATATATATCAGATCTAAAATTATACATATCATTAGCACTAAGCATAAGCAGATCTATCTAATCATGTCAAAGCACTTAGCAAAAGAAGACATAAACACATTAAGACAAGCACAAAGCAAGACAACACAGTGTTTACATGGTTCACCCCCACCCTAGGGCTACGTCCACCAACTCTTCTTTTTTATTAGCATCTTCAATCGATTACAAGCACATAGCCATAAAAACCCTTCTCCGCATAGGACAGAATATCTGCATAGCTCTCTAGATCCTTCTTCCTTGTATTACAACACAAATCCACTTACACTTAGCTCTGCAAGTCTCTTACAGTCATGCACAAAGAACTTACAAGCCATAATTGCACTTAGCATACATTCACATCACATAGATCTATCACTTAGGTCCTCCACTTATCGATCAATTCTTACATTGCCTAGACATCTATTTATACATACAAAATAGGCCTAAGCATGGGTAAACCCATGGGCCGACATCCCAATCCCGTTACATAATCCCCAAAACCCAAAAAGGACCCAAAAGTGGGCCAAGACCTCATGATCTCTGCTTCGTCTTGTGCTCATCCTTCGACAGGATATCGAAGTCCTAAAATAGTTCAACATGACCAAGAATCTCCCAAAAATTGGTCAAGGGCCAACAGACCCCCAACACTCACCTGTGACTCGTCCTGAGTCACTCTGGTCTGACTAGTTTTGCCTCGAACACCTCAATCTTGGCTCGAGATGCTTCGACCTATTGTTGTGCTATGACCTATTGCTTAGTGAACTCCCTGATTACTGCATCATTCACAAGCCCTTCTAGGTGTTGTTTTGTTGTGATGATAACCTGTTCTAGCTCTGCTCCTCTACTTTCAACCTGTGTGAATAATTGGCATTCCTTATCTTGCATTGGTTGGAGCCATTGAGTTACTTCCATAACCTTTCTTTGAATCGTATGGATCTGTTACTGGGCAGTGCGTTGCTCTTGAGACCGCTTCATTCTTTCAACGGGCGACATGACCTTCAGCTGTGCCTATAATGTATCTGCATGTTTCTTTGCTTCTGTGAGCTATGACTCCAATGCCTATAACTCTGGATTCTCGGTGAGGTTCACATATGTTTGGGAACTACGGTTACTCAGCTTCTTGCATTCTATGGCAAGAGCCTTTAATTTGTCAATTGCGCTTTGGGTAGTTGTTTCTCTTTGGTCTCTTATCTTCTGTGGGTTTTGGGTACTACGCGGAGCTCTAAGTTGGCGATATGTTGTTGTAGCTTCTGGATTACTTCTTCAAGTTGTGCCACCTACTATGGAAGTTTCTCTTTGGTATTTACTTTGACGACTGTCATAGAGCAGAGTGCTATGTTGGCTAGTTCCTTTACTTTGAGTTTCTCTCCGAGCAATTGTTCATTTCTTTGCTATAGTTGTGTTTTTTCTTCATCCCACTTCACTTGGAGAGCAAGATTTTCCCGTTCTATAGCATTGCGTTGCTCTAGAAGAACTCCCTGTACTTGTGTCAAAGCTTGGGTGGCTTGTGCTATTTCTTCATGTTCTCATCGAAGGCGGGCTTCGACTGTATCAGCAATCCGGTGGAGTTGAGATGGCTCATCTCCCAGTTCTGGTGTTCCTACTGACAGAGGCATAGTGGAGACTACGCGGCTAGACTATAGTGCTTGTTACACCCCTTGGAGCTCAATATCAATAGGATTATACATCTCCTCATGTTTAGCCTCTTGCTTCTCTACTATCTCTAGCAAAGCATCATTTAGGGCTACTACAATGAAATTGAAGTCATCTGGAGTGAGGACAGTCTAGAACTTGGTTCTTGTTGCTTTCACTTTCTTCCGGGAGAAAGGTTTCAGAGGGGAAACCTTCATTTTCTTTGAGGGGTCCTCTTCTTCTCTGGGCGGTGTGACCTCGCCTTTATTTTGCTCGTCTTCCATGCCATATAGCTCTTTACCATCACCCCCTTACTTTGGTGATGCAGAATCAGTCTTCACGGATGTGTTGTCTAAATCCTGAACTTCTTCAGGCTTCTTTGTCTTGCTAGGTCTGGGTGTATCCTACACAGTTTTTGGACTGTCGATGTCAGATATCTTTGCAGGGTCTGCTGGAATAAGGAGGTTTGTCGACCATTCCTTGGTGATCTCCTCCAATTCTTCCTCCTTTAGTTTGTAGATTATTCAGCGTTGAACTTCATCAAAGGCCGAAACCTGTGGAGATTATTCAGGGTCATACGAGGCTCAGACTAGATGGCTACCTTCAAATGGTTGTAATATGTGTGGAACATGACATTTGACTACCATTTCTCATTCATGTCATTGGAATACCACAGTGTGTTGAACTTCACGAACAAGGGTTAAAAGGGCTCGATATCCGGGAAGGTCGCACCTTCCGGCATCTCCCAGGTAATGAAACCAATCAGGATTAATAATGAGCTGAAATGAAATTCATATCCTTGTTCTTGTGCTTCTCTGCAATCGAGTTCTAATTGGTTTACTAGGTACTATGCCCAATTCATTTATAGGCCCTCCACGCACTTCCCTGCGAGGTCGACTACAAATCCGATGACTTGGGTGGGTCGGTTCTTTCATACTAAATTCCTAGCAATCAGATGACAGGTGAGGCACACTGTGCCACTTTGGATAGAGGTTGCCTTGTATCCTCGCGTTCCCTTCTCGAGATTGTCGTAAGTGTCTTTTATCCTTTGGGTGAGAGCGCGATCCGTAGTATTTTTAGGGTAGAAATCTTGTGGGTCAGGGGCTTGCATACTCAGCCCTGTGATCCGATTGATCAACATCAGATCAACTTTTATACGGAGGTTCAACCACAAATATCTGCCATGGTAATAGGATAGTAGAAACTTGACACATGCATTCACCTCTTGGTGTCCTCCGAAGTGTGGGATCTTCATGACATTGAGCAGTGTGGACTGCGCGAGGTTATGGGTCCATGACTGAGGGACGATATTCAAATTATTTCCTTTCATTCTGGGCAGGTACTTATGCGGGGAGAGAATTCTTTAGACCTTCCTGTCGTCGAGTTTGAAGTCACTAAACTTCAACGTTGCAATATTATCTTGGTCTTCATGAACTATGCGTATTCCATTCGGGAGGTACGCTGTAACCAAGGTATATTCGAAATCTCTAGGCACATTGTCTCGGTTTATTGCGCCGCTCAGAGGTGGTAGATATGTGGGTAATATACTCAAAATCAATTTATAATTCATGAGATCAACCCTGTTCTTGGTTCGCTTTTAATCTACTAGCCGGGATGGTCTGGCTCGAGCAGTGGACGGAGAGGCCAACAATCCTCTCATCGACGATGCTTGTACACCTGTAGAAAATCCTCTCTCCGACATGACTATTTCAGTCATCAAGTCGAGGAGTACTTTTGTCACTGATTCTTCAACTATGGTGAGCTCATCAGACATACGTGCTCAGGATTAAAAATTATTGAGGTCACGATTAACTCAAACACTGCACTAGAATACACAACAAGAGCGCAATGATCACTATATACAATTATTAAGAACCAAATATCAATATAGCATAGAAAAAACTCATAATAAGTACTCAAGGCCTTGAAAAAGAGAGAATTTCAGATAATAAGCCTCTTCAAGGGGGTAGCCTCCTTTTACCCCACATAAATGTTCAAGTACAAGATGATTCCAAATGACAATGTCTCCTTGGTATATGTAGGAGACTAGGAGGTATAATTACAACCAATGGAATAAAACCGACATAAATAAAATAACATTACTAATGTAATATGCCCCAATTAAGGGGTAATGAGCCAATATTAGAGCTTAACATGCCCCTCCCCTTGAGACAAGTGTTGTTCGCAACGCTTGAGTAACTTTGGATGCTTCTGTATAAAATACTCATCTTCCCAAGTGGAATCTTCAGTTGGTAGTTTCCTCCATTTAATGAGATACTCTGAAATGGATCTATTCCTCAGCTGGCGAATTCTTATGTTAGTGATGGCTTCAGGCTCCAATATGATTTTTCCTTCCTCGTCAAGTTCCGGCAATA
>SNQJ01S0133370.1:0-19281 GCA_010110895.2 Picea sitchensis
AAACGTGTGGCAGTCATATATTGTTACAGTAATTTTTTAATCATGTTTTAGTAAAAGTGAAAAAGTAAACATGATAAACGTACGATTTTATAAATGCAAGGGAGTTAGTTCTTGCAATCTTATTCATTGATTTGGATGTAAGATGAAGAATATGCCAGCATCTTGAATTCCTGACCATCAGATTAAATTTAGTAATTAAAAACATGATTAATCTTGCAAGTCTGATAGGGGGGACACCTATCGGCGTAATTAGATCTTCACTCTCTCTTTAAAATGCCAGTAAGAACAAGCACAATTCAAATTACTTCTTGTCGAATATAGTCGAAGATGAATTTTATCAGATCAGAGGAGAATACTATTGCGTGGAATATAGTCAAAGATGAATTTTATAATATCAACATCACATTCATATCAGACTAAATGCAAATGCAATCTTAAAAAGAGTTTGGTTGTAACCATAGTTGCATGGAATTGTTTTTGTATTTTTTAAAATAAAGAGTTTTAAATTAAAATTATATTTATAATGTTTGGTATTAATAAGTTAAATTTCAATATTATTAAATTAAAATGTAAGTCGATAGGGGTCTCCTTATTGGAATTGATGAGTTAATGAAGCTTTTAATTACAAATTCCAATTTTGTGGCCAACATTTAAAGATGAGAGCATATTCTTAGTCGTACTCACAATTCAATAAATAAGATTTAATCCTGATAACTTTCTTGCATTTATAAATGCATCGGTTAACCTGTTTACTTTTTCACATTTACTTAATCATATTAAAAGATTACTATCCAGCAATATAATTGCCACGTTTAGTTGATTACCAATAATTAATATCTATACAACATTTTTTTTGCCAAGTTTAAATTATTACCAGACACTGCTTCATCTTCCTTGCCACGAATCCCATTTCCACAGATCTCATGTATGTGAACTGTAATGCCACGTTTTACGTGCGTTTCTGGAGAGCCGACAGGTGAAGAGCGAAGAAAGGTGAAAAGCGCAGAGCTGACAGGTAAAGAGCGCAGGAAGGTGAAACCTTTTTCACGTTTAGTTGATTACCAATAATTAATTTCTATGAAACCTTTTTCTTGCCACGTTTAAATTATTACCAGGGACTGCTTCATCTTCATTTCCACGGATCCCATTTCCACGGATCGAGACCTCATCTCCATTGCCACGGATTCCATGTATCATATTGGGGCAAGCATTTTTTTAATGCATGTGAACTGTGATGCCACGTTTTGAGTGAGTTTCAATTTCAATTTTCAATCAACAATATCAGGTGGAGAGCCGACAGGTGAAGAGCGCAGGAAGGTGAAGAGCGATAGGGTTTTAATTTTGCGTCGCACATTTCCATTTCTGGTCCGGTGTTGTTAAGTTTTAATTGTTGGCATTTCATATAATTTGTTTTAAACCTATCTCCATACATGCTAATACTTTTATTCATGGTCATGTAGAGGTTGCAGTTTCCAATTCGTGGAACCGCATGCCCCATGGTAAATTGTTTGCATACTGGAACCGCATGCGAGTTCTAGAAATGCATACTGGAACCGCATGCGAGTTCTAGAAAGATTTGCTTTGAAGATGAGACCGGATTGTCTGCATACTGGAACTGCATGCGAGTTCTAGAAATATATGATAGGAAAGATTTGCACGAAAGATTTGCTTTGAAGATGAGACCGGGTGGGTTGCTGAAGAAGGATGGGATTTTCACTGTTCTAAGATTTTTGGCACTTTAAATTCATTTAAATTCATAATTTGACAATCCAGTAGTATCATATTAGATTTAGATCGAGACATCAAATTTATCAGATAGATATAGCTTGTGATTTGTTCGCCAGCATAAACATTGTTTGTGTACAATCTAGGGGATCGACATCTTCCAATTCTATTGAATCCGAAAACTAGCGCAAAACCTTAATGTCTCCTACGAAACAAAATCCAACCAAAACCAACCAAAACGTTCGATTATTGATTTAAGTTTTTATCTACTGCTTACTATTTAAATTTCTGATTTAGGTTTATTATTTACAGGCTTTTTTTTTTTGACAATGAGCAATTTAGGTTTACCGATCATTTATTTAGGTTTACCATTTATGGTTTTTGGATTTACTGTTTACTGTTCTGGGCATTATGATTCTATCCACGGGTTCTTCATTATCATGGAAGAAAGAATATTGAAATAGTGTCTTCAATGCAAAGTTTCCAAATCACGAGTACCGACCATCGTAATAAAATGAAGATTAATGTATTAATTAATACATTACTATACTAAAAAATAGTTAAATTGTTCATCATCTTGTTATGGCCTATCGGCGTTCATCAGTCACAAGTTATGCGACTGTGCTAGTTTTATATACTGGGGAATCGGGTAGGCTACCACTATAACATCAGGTGCTTTGTCTGCTACCACTATAAGCATGGAGCACAAGATACCACTATACAGCCAGCAAGCATGGAGTACTCATTTACATATTTCCTTCCATTTACACGTTACTTGCCAATCTGTCAACAAAAATTAAACTACAGGTAAAGTCTTTTAATTCATGTAGGTTTTCCTTCAAGCCCACACTAAACATGAAAGTGGAATAAATCAATACCTTGTGCATGGAAAACATTGTTCCAGTTTATTGTTACTATCAACTAACCATATCATTGACTTTTATTGTGTTTTCATATTACAAGAGTATTACTATTTAGTTTTTAGATTCACAATAACAATAATGCTTCAAATTTACAAAGATGTTTTAATTTTATATATGTAAAGTTTAATTTTAAAAAAATGTTAAAATTATATACATGTATTTTGTTTTTCATTTTCTAATCTAATATTTATGGATATTAAAGATTTAATGTTGTGTTAAATATATTCATATAATTATTAAAACAAATTAAATTAATAATTTTCATTTTATAGTTGGTCCATTTGATCCACTAGAAACAACCTTATCCTAGTTTGATCTTCAATTTTATTGAAATAAAATTTAAAATGTTATAATTTAAAATATTTTTTTAATATTTTCATTCTCAAATTAACTTTTCTTAAACTCGTGCAACATGAGTTGTAACTTTTCAATAGGTTGTAACTTTTCATTTGTCATAATATTTATTCTCTTTTCATACTTAGTCATTATTCTTGTGGAACTTTTTACCAATAAAATTTATACAAATTTTTTGAAATATCAAATGTTTCAAAACTATATTGAAAGTTTTGAAACATCAAAATGAATTCTATATTTTGTATAACACTTTGACTATGTTTGAGTATCAATGTAATCAAATTGGTTGTTCATTATTCATGACCTATATCTCTTCAAACTTAGTTGTAAAGTGGGAACTCCCTTTGATGACAAGTTAGCATAATTTAGCAACAAAGTGTTTGAGGATTCTTAGGATTCATTTAGACAATTTGAATGCCTTATTATGGTTTGATCAATTTGCCATGTAATGTGAGTCACTTTAAAGTTTTATTTATATTAAGAAACATTTATCGATTTCTTATTGTTTTCTCATATCAAGGTTTTGTGATACGAAATGTGAATATATCTCCACAGTTTTTCATGTCGATATTGCTTAGCATATCTCCATACCACTATAGTTGGAAAATTTTGAGGTGTTTCTTTTTAAATGTAATTGTAGCACTTATTTCACTTTGTAATAGTACAAGTTTCAATGTTTCACAATGTTTAGTAATCGATAGGTATATTATTTAACAATGTTTAGTAATCGATAGGTATATTATTTAATATTTTATTGCATGGAAAGACATTTAGATGTATCACATTTGTAATGGTGATGTGGTATATGTAGATTCAATAAAATTATTTTTTTTTTTCAAAAAAAAATGTAATATCTATTTTATTATATAATGAAAATCACACTATTCAAGTACTTAAAGAACAATATACATAAAAGAAAGTCTAGGTGCATATTCCACTTACAAGAGTACAACATGATATTGTATTTACAAGATTAAAATTATAATTAGTAATGTACGTTCATTTCTCATCTTTTATAGTGTCAATTGCCACCTTTGAAGCATTGACAAGTTTATTGGCATAATCCATATTCTATTTGTAGACTACTCTTTCCCATACCTCCTTGAGACATTCCAAAATATCATTTTTTGGAAGATGTACGTGCCCTTACAGTTATGAAGCACGTGTATATGTGGGCACTAAAGGGACAGTCATACATGTCAAAAAATGATTAAAAAATATATATTTATGCTTAATTAAATGTTGAGTTATGGGTTTGGTTAATTTCCTAACTCCTTTTACCCATACTCAATTGTCTCTAACCAACTAGACACTACATTAAAGGAGCATTTAGTCTAAGGAGAAAGGTAATGACAAGCAATAATTATTTTCACACCTTGAGGAGACACGTATTTGGCTATCTCCGCCAAGCCTGTAAACCCTTATACATCCCCATTGTTGTTGGTTTGATCTAGAAACCCTTGTTTCCAGCCCCTTTCTGATCACAAAACAATCTTGCGAAGAGTTTCCCTCTACATTCTCTTTGGGCCTATAATGAATCTGGAGTCAAAACCAACCCCTATAATAGGAGGAAGGGTGGAGGAATCTGGGATCTTTTTTGACAGAGTAGTGTCGCACAGGATAGGTATAAAGTTGTAACCACCTTAACTATTGAATAAATATAGAAATTATTTCCTTCGAAATATATTGTATTTGCAATGTTTTGTTTGCAATCTTTTCATATATGTTTCATAGAGTACTAATTGTTGAGATCTTACAATTATATTTCATTAGACCAACGGGTAGTTATTAGTATGACTACCTATTTCTATAGGATTTCATCTTGAAGGTTCTTGCAGGTTGCAGAGAAACTGTTAGAAAAGAGTGAAGAGACTATGACAATTGGGAATGACATCAACCGTAGAAATTCGAGTGAGTCAATCTTTCTCTTCCTCTCAACAATTAGTTATTTCTTTTGAAATCAATTAGCGTATCTTTGTTTCATGTTCTATTTGGGAATTTGTTTTCTATAAGGTCATTGGTACGTTGCAGTATATTCCACTACTATAGGGTATTTTCCTCTAAAGAAGAACTAGCGACCATACTAGGGAATTTCCTCCCTAATAGACCTATTTAAGAGTTTATGTTTTTGTTTGCTTGAATGTAGTGTTTTTATTTTGTTTCAGATTGTTATTTGTACTTAGATTGATAGCTTAAAATCAACTAAATCTTTCTTCAGTTTCACTTGAGCCTTTGTCTTTCCTTTTCTAGGTATATATGCGATGTGCTAGTTATCACAGTCGTATACACATATGCACCCAACAAGTTTATACATTCACTTATATCCATAGAGGAGTTTTCAAATCTTTTTGGTCTGAATTTTTTTAGGCCATGTGTTTGGGGTCTCTCCTGGGGCTTTGGGACTCTTTTTTTTCTTGTCTGAGTTCATTATTTGTCAGTTTTATTCTTTTAAAGAAATAAAAAAAATTGTGTTTCTTTTGTGAATAATTTTCATCTGGAGTATTTTTTATTGCCGTCCTTGATAAACCTTTGTAGGCCTATTTCCTACCTTATTTCTTGTTATTTCTTGTTGGTTTTAAGAAGAAAGTTTGTCTTAAATATTTCCTATTTCTTTGTTTCTCATTTTCTAATCTAATATTTATGGATATTAAAGTTTTAATGTTGTGTTAAATATATTCATATAATTATTAAAACAAATTAAATTAATAATTTATATATTGTAGTTGGTCTAGTTGGTCCACTAGAAGCAACCTTATAATTTAAAATGTATCATTATCTCTATACATTGTAATTTAAAATATTTTTTTAATGTTTTCTCTCCCAACTTAACTTTTCTTAAAATCTTGCAACATAAGTTGTAACTTTTCAGTAGGTTGTAACTTTTCATTTGTCATAGTATTTATTCTCTTTTCATACTTAGTCATAATTATTGTGAAACCTTTTACAAATAAAATGTATACAAAATTTTGAAATATCAAATGTTTCAAAACTATATTGAAAATTTTGAAATGCCAAATGAATTCTATATTTTGTATAACACTTTGACTATGTTTGAGTATCAGTGTAATCAAATTGGTTGTTCATAATTCATGATGTATAACCCTTCAAACTTAGTTGTAAAGTGGGAACTCCCTTTGATGACAAGTTAGCATAATTTAGGAACAAAGTGTTTGAGGATTCTTAGGATTCATTTAGACAATTTGAATGCCTTATTATGGTTTGATCAATTTGTCATGTAATGTGAGTGGCTAAAATTTTGTAAATATCAAATGTGTTTCAAAACTATATTGAAAATTTTGAAATGCCAAATGAATTCTATATTTTGTATAACACTTTGACTATGTTTGAGTATCAATGTAATCAAATTGGTTGTTCATAATTCATGACGTTGAATAAGCATCCATTGCAAGTAGGTCAATTATATCTTGAAGAGACAAGGTATTCAAAAATCTGGGATAAATGTACTTCGCAGCACCGATTAAGTACAAACCCAAAATTGATATTCAACTGCTTTTTTTAAATAAAAGAGTTCGACCACAAGACAACTATCAAGAAGCCTACCAATGTATATATTCTCAAAGATTTTCCAATTCTAGTATTTGTTTTAATTGTATTTTGCACCTTCTTCCCATGTGTCGTTAAACATGAAGGACAAGATCTCATTTATGCTCCAATTTCGCTTCAATCCAAATAAAGATTGGCTTGTTCTTTCTTTGGCATTTTACATTTTAAGAACACTTTTCATAAGTACCAATTGTTGACTTAATGTTCATGTCTCTCAGATGTTGGATGAGTATTGTTCTTCTATTTGATAATATATGTGCATATATACTAATATCAGTATTATTGGAATAAATACAAAAACTTAGACAATTATGTTTGGGTTTTATGATTAAACAAATGCATTCCATGTTCCGCCATATGCATATTGCAGCCAAAGAACTTACATGATCTGCAATTTATGATTTAACTACTAAGCTCACAACTAAATATTGATTACATTTAATTTAATCTAGATATTGATGTTTATGGAGAGTCTGTGTTTTCTCATGTCATTGTAAGCAATACAAGATGAATAGATGATAACTAGCTTATCCTCTGAGAATTTAATGCAAATTCATGTTTTTGTTGCGCTTATATATCTTGGCAAATAAAAATTTTCATGCTTTAATGAAATTTGTGAACCAATATATATCTTGAAAAATTGGGAGACGTTGCATTTGAAACGTAAACAATCCATTAATATATATGCTGATGAATACTATTCGGGATAAATATGAAAACTTTCTCCATTGATAGATACTAGTATGAATATTATTGAAATAGATATCAAACCTTTATGCCCCTGCCTAATACTTAGGCAGTTATCTGAGCACCAGGCCCCGGGTTCTCAATACCCAACACCTATGTCCCCTCGCTCACATATATATCTTGCACCAAAGAACTTAGTGATATGCTTAGTTATTTTATTAGTGAGAAATAGTGGGTTTGAAAACATTGCCATTAATAAACGAAAAGAAAAAAGGTTTTTCGACTGTCAAATACTTATCCCCTTTCCCCTTTTGCTTTCTCCCGGGCCCATTATGGCTTTCTAGTTTGTATCATTGTCTTTCTATGATGGAGGTTGCAGTGGTTCTCGTACGACATATCTTCATCTCCATCCTATCTTCACATGATAAATCCGACCAACCACTATAATGCTTCCATACATAGGCAATTTTATGGTCATGGTTGTCGAGTTCCATGTGATAGTGAAACCGGCTCTTTTTTCTTCTTCCCGCTCATTATTTATTTTTGGATATATACTTAGTGCCCTTTCTATGGTATTTGGTTCCAGAGTTGGTGTGTTGACATGTCTTCATCTCCATGTATATCTCACACAAGGGATCTCGAATCAATGTTGTACCTTTCCATAGCTAATTTTATATCGTTGTTATAGCCACTACTTAACCTTAACCGCTTATAGTTCCTGTGATATATACATCTCAAGACCATAAAATCCATGATCTACACTAATTATTGTGTTCCTTGCATATATTAACTTGCTCAAAGTATCTCACAAGGTCGCTCTTATCCTCAAAGAATCCTCAAGGCCCTTCCTGAGATACATCAACAATGCTCTTACTAGCATTGCGGACAAGTGGCAATTCCAAGATACTGATCTCAAGTAATTTATGCCTTTAACCGGGTGAGAAATCAAAGAGGGGTTCGAAAGCATTTTCACATTAATCAACACAAGATGTTCTTCAACTAGATATTTCTTTTCCTCTGCTCTTCTTCCTGTGTGTTATCTCTTTCTAGTTATATATACTTAGTCGTGGTTTCTATGTCTATGATTCCAATGTTACGCGGTTGGCCATATATTCATCTCCATATATATCCTCGCACGACGGATCCGACCTACCATTGTTCCTTTTCATACTTAGTGAATTTTATGCCTCCGGTTGCCCAGTTGGCGCAATTGAACTATGCTGCTTCTTGTTCCATCATATACATCTACCACTCAAAATTTCTCTAATCTAAAATTCCACTGTGAACTTCTCCACCCTTTTTCCCTTATTTTCTTCTCGTGTATTATGGGACTATAAAATATGGACATGAGCATTTTATAGATCATGCATGGATTCTCCATTCCATGCCTAGAGACATTTCTCTTGATCGCTGGTTCTCAAGCAAGGGCTCAACAGTCCTATTGTTTTGTGCCCTACAAATAACACCTAGAATTATGCAATATACAATTTGACAAGCAGACCTGCAGACTTGCGGATTCAACATTGCACTTCTATTGTTCTCAGGTCCTCCAAACATCACTCCTGGCCAATGATATATAGAAATTGACATTAGCTGGAATGTAATCGCTGGGTGGAGACTTTATTGTTCACGGATGCTAATCCCTATGAAGCATCTAACAAGATTCAAAAAATTATTTTGAATACTAAATATCTCTTAGAGTGAGAACCGACAATGAAAGGAATGTAAATGGGATTTCACCCTCCACACTATACAAATTGACTACCAGACATCATCCGCTCTTCCATGTTACAAATTATGCATTCAAATATTGGGAGCGATACAATTAGAACGTTTGGGCCTCGCGTCTTCTGCTGCATTACCCTCAGGAACATGCTTTGATCCTCCCGTTGTCGTGTCTACTCTAGATGCAACCCCAGCATTTATGTGTTGACATATCTTTATCTCCCATCTATAATCACACGATGAATTCCCACCAATCAAGTTGTTTCTTTTCCATACTCTAAGCCAATTTTGTCCATCAGCTTGCTCCAAGCTACCACCTTCATCTCCATTCATATCCTCTATTTGGGCTTAATTGGACCACCCACTTTCTCCTTTCATACTTAGTAAATTTTATGCCCTCCATTGTTGAGCTGGCGCAATTGAACTCTATTCCTTTTTGTTCCATTATATACATCTTCCACTCAAAATTTGTGCAATCCTAATCAAGCTTCATTCCTCCTCTGTGTCCATTTGTCACTACTAAGAGATAATTTCGTATTCAAAATAATTTTTAGATACCGGCAGATACTTCATAGGGATTAGTGACCAGAAACAATGGAAATCTCCACCTACCTACTGGTGGTGTGTCAATTTCTATATAAAGGAAACCGAGAGTTATTTTGGAGGCCACTTAACAATAGAAGTGCACGTTGGTCCGCCAACCGCAGTCCTCACTTGTCAATTTATATATCGTGACATTCGGTATTTGTAGGAAATGGAACAATGGAGGCCCACCTCTTAGCCAACCCGCCCGGTGGTGAACCCGCTGCATCCAAAATGTTGCAATATACAAATTGACTACCTGGATCGACATTGTCTTCTTCCGCAGCTGACACGATTCAAATGTTCGAGCGCATACTAGAACGTTTGGGTCTTCACGCCTCGCAAACACCTTTGGCAAAGATGTTTTGATCCTCCCCGTTGTCGTTCACTAAATGTGCAACCCAAAGACAGGGTTTGACATATCTTATCTCCATATATAATCACACGACTTAATCCAAATCGACTATTGTTAGAGCTTCCATACTTAGCCACTTTTATAGTCCATCTGCTATGCTCCAAGTTGGTGCCAATTTCATCTCCATATATATCCCCTGATGAAAATTGGACCCCTCCAATGGCTCCTTTCATACTTAGTGAATTTATGCCCGTGGTTGTCAGCTAAGTACCAATTGAACTATGTGTTCCTTTTAAGCTCCCATTATATACATCTCTCTCCACCAAAATTTGTCCAATCCCAGCCATACCTCAGGTCCAGCCTGTCACTTAAGAGCTAATTTAGTGTATTCAAAATAATTTTTTAGATATTGTTATTACTCTATAGGGATTAGCATTCCTAGAACAAATGGCAATTCCCACTCTCACCAACCCCAAGATTGTGTGTGTCAATTTCAATGCAAGGAATCGGGGAGTTGGTTTGAGTGGGACACGGAACAATGAAGTGCAATGTTGAGTCCCCAAATTGTGTTCACAATTTGTACGCAATTCTGGGGTGCTATTTGTGGGCACTAGTCCATGGAGGCCCACTGAGTCACTCATAGTCCCACGATCCAAAATGTTAAAAGGGAATTTGAAACTGGCATGCTCTAAAATTTCAAGTTCATATTTTATAGTCCCATAATACACATGAAGAAAATAAGGGAAAAATGATGGAGAAGTTCGCAGTGGAATTGTAGATTATGAAATTTTAGGGTACATGTAGATGATTCAACAGCTAAGAGTTGAATTGCAACAACTCGACAACCGCCTGCATAAAATTCACTAAGTATGAAAGGAACAAGTAAGCAGTCCCACTCTGGCCATAGGATATAAATGGAGATAAATTCCATGTCAACCCGCCAAAATTGGAACCTGCGATCATAGAGATGAAAATAAGTATATAACTAGACTACCAAATACAAATTGACTACCAGATTCCAACACCGTCCACTCTGCAGCTAAGCAAATTATGCATTCAAATGTTCACAACAATACACTAGGGAATGCCTGAGCTTCCTTAATGCCTTCTGCAGAGACTCTAATTCGCAGCCTCTATTTTGGATCCTCCCATTACCAAGTTCATGTGAAATGTGCAACTCAAATAAGCTATTCAGTTGGACATATATTCTTTGTTCCATCTATATAATCACAGATCTAACCCAAGTGACCTTGTTCTTTTCTAGTTACTCCTGGCCACTCTATGTGTCCACTCTGCTTTTAGGTTGGCACCAATTTCATCTCCATCTATATCCTCACATGATGAGTCTGACTGATCGTTGTTCCTTTTTATACTTAGTGAATTTTATGCCCACTGTTTCCAAGTTGGCTAATTGAACTTGTGTTCCTTTTGTCTCACATATACATTTCCACTCAAAATTTTCAAGATTCAACTCCATCTTTAACTACTTCATCCTTTTCCCCATTTTTCTTCCTCCCATGTATTATGGGACTATAAATTATGGAAATGATATCTTATAGAGCATGTACAGATTTGCCATTCCATACTCCAGCAAAATTTTGGATCATGGGTCTCTGCATGAAGCCCACCATCTCCACTGTTTCAGGCTCCTACAGTTTAGTAACCTTAATTCTTCTGATATACAAAATTGACAAGCTACTTATGGATCATTCCACTCAACATTGCACTTTTTGTTCTCAGGTCCTCCAAATACTCCCAATTCCTACTATATACAAATTCTGACACATGAATGTGGTCAAGGTTGGAGATTGCCACTGTTTCTATGGACAAGTAATCCCCATGAAGTATTTAAATAACAGTATCTAAAAAATATTTTCAATACTAAATTACTCTTAGTAGTGACAAATGAATAGGTGTTTTAAATTGTGGCATCTAATCTCGCATTCAATATACAAATGAATAATGATTCTCACATCGTCCGGCCTTCACTCTACCATGGCTCAAATGTTTCCAAAGTATCTCTCGCTTTGCCTTCCATCCCCACTTAACTTCCTATCCTTCCAGCTTGTCCTACTATTCCTCTTCTTGTTATGTGCATTGAAATCAAAAGTTATGATACATACAATTTGACCCTCATGCCATCACCTTCAACGGTTGTACTTTGCAACCCTATTTTGTAGCTATTTTTTCCCGTGTCTCTAAACTCCATGCCTTCTTAGTATGCAATTAGAAACATTTCATGCTAACATCTCACCATACAGGTGGACCGGCCAATATTGTTAATAATAAATGAGACATTCTCCCATTATTAAGATGAATTAAACCAAAATTTGCAGAGATTTATTTTGTGCCTTCTGATTGTTCATGTCGAACATGCGTCATCATGTTGGGTGGCTCAATAAATATACAATTCTTAATCAGTGATTGCAATATCCTCCATGTTCGCATTTTTATGTATGCAATTACTAGTTTTAATGTTAACAATGCATTATGCAACAAATGTCCAAATTCATCATTAATCAACGAAGTCCGAGGACATCTCCCCATTCACATGATTTGATCAAAGTTTTTGGGTGGTTATATTATCCCTTCCAACTTTTCATATTCTATCTTATCCTCTGGAGAAAACAATTAATCTTGTAGACTTATGGCAGAAGATCGAAAACAGTTTTGTGGAGATACAGAATATGTTTCGCACACGAGGACCGAACTTCCTGTGTCCCAGAGTATTACTCTACTATTCATCCGACTCAAATGGAAGTAGAAGGATTTGGAAATTGAATTACTCATGCAAAGCTGTATCCTGTTTTGACTGTATGAGGTGACCCTTTTAAATAAAATATTCTAGTCAAATACTTACCTGTTCTACCATTCTCCTGCTTTCTAGATGCGAGCACGAAAGGTTGGGTATTACCATGTGACACACAATGAAGAAAATCAATGTGAGTCTCAGATAGTATTTCACATGGATTCTAAGGAAATTAGAAAACGACTTTAAATTTTATTATAGAAAACTGAGATGAAATAACATCCATATGAAAAATCCACACTAAAATGGTTCCAATAGGAGAATGAACAACCTCATCAGAAGGAATAAAACAACCGAACAATAGACTCAAATGACCATCTATTTCCATACAGCAACAAAATGCATCGGCTTCATAGTAAATCTGAGGTACCAGCATTCTGCTTTCTAGCAATCCAGTTTAACTCTATGATGTCATCTTGTTCTCTTTATCAATCCACTTATGACGTCTTTAAATAGAAAATTGTAACCAAAGACTCATAACTTCCAATTCTTTCTTTTTAGTCTTCCTCTCTGTTCTCACACCTCTTTCTTTCAATATTTCTAATTCTTGTACTTATTTATTTTTATGGTCCTGTAGGGAGCCCCAATCCCAAATTTTTTATATGACAAACGTGATTTAAATTTTAAACATAACAAACATTATCTATTTCTCTTGATAAAATTCCAAAGAAAACTCGATTCTGACAATGCCTTATCAGACCTAATTTTGGGGTTTCTTGTGAACCTTTCTTTATTTTTCTTCTTGTGTCCGATTGTATGCTAATTTTTTTGTTCTGAAACGACGTTGTTAGCTAGTATATTGTATGCTAACTCTTTCGGTTTCCAAGAACCTATATTTTGATAGATTTTGATTTCTCTTCTATCCAAAACCCTTCTATGTAACATACATTATTCTATCAGGATCTTTTTAAATGTTCATGTAATTTTCTGAGATATGTAACAAACATTATTGCTTCCTTATAATAAGTTTCTATAGTTCGCAAGTCCAATTGTCTATTTGTATATTGTGGAAGTTCGAGTGTTGTTTGTAGGTAACATATTAATGGAAGTGAAATCTAGAGCATGCCTTCTCGAGAACCCGTGATCCAAAAATTGCCTAAGCATGGAATCAGGTCTGCATGCTCTATAAAACGTGTGCAAAGAAAAACCATTCAGCAATGCTATATTTTTGTTGTCCAGAAAGCCTTAGTTTTAAATCAAACTAAATGTACCATTACGCTATTACTATTCTATTATATGTTTTAAATGTTCATGTAATTCCAGAGATATGTAAATGTATTCAATTTCTAGTAACTTTTGTATAGTCCAACTCCAAATCTCGTCCCCATACTTTTATAAAGTACAATTTTTTGTATGTATAAATCTAAATGTATACTTTATACAGGTACATATTTCGTATGTATAATTGACACTCTCATAAATTTCTATAGTCCAACTCCTGCTTCACTTCCTCAGATCGCAGAACATCACAAATTTTGAGTCTCAAACCTGGTAAACTGCGGATCCATTACAAAAAGTACATATTTTGTATTTATAAAACTAAATATCTACTTTATAAATTACATTTTGGTATGTATAGTTTATGCTCTTGTGAACCTATATAATTTCATAAATTTCAATTCTATTTTGTGTCTAGGAACCTTGTTTTTAAAGATAACTAATTCGTGAATGCTAAATTTTGTGTCCACAACCTTTCAAATGTTGATAATTTTATATTTTTCAGGAATAACTAATTCGAGAATACTATGTGTTATTCATAAATCCACATGTATTTCAACTTTCTAGCCACATGTCTATACTAGGTCACATTTTCTCCCATCCCAACCTATCAAGGACTATGTCACCATGCAGCACTTGTTTCACTTTGTAAATAGTACAAGTCTCAATGTTTAGTAATCGATAGGTATATTATTTAATAGTTTATTGTGCAGAGAGACGTTTAGATGTGTCACATTTGTAATGGTGATGTTGTATATCTAGATTCAACAAAACTGCTTTTTTCCAAAAATGCAATATCTATTTCATTATATAAAGAAAATCACATTGTTCATTTAATGCAATTCTTTATAAGTCACTCGATGAAAAGATCCCTGATCAAAACAGTTTGTCCAAGTACCATTCTGATAGGCATGTCGATGGAATAATGGAAACTTGAGAGAAGAGCAAGGAGTAAAATTCAACTTTGTTCCTGTGGTAAATTACATCAAGGAATGTTTCGTGAATATTCACCAAGAAAAATGTGAAAATTTTGGGATCTTGGAATTTTACCAAACTCAGGTTATTTCTAAAGAAATTGTATCTCTCGAGGATTAGTGAGGGTATTTCTGGCATCGAAAGCATTGAACGTGTTTAGTACCATTATTTATCTTATGTGGATATTAAAATAAATGAGGATGAGAAATGTATTAGATTATTATGTTCTTTTCCTGCATTCTTGGGATAGCTAGGTCGAAGTTATAGGATTACAACCACATTAGCAATTAGAAGACGTGCATGTATATCTACTTTCAAAATAGATGAGAAAGAGGAACATGAAAGGATTGACCAAAGATGATTGAAGATGAGAGGTCAATTGAATGGGACAGAGAAAAAGGAAATTCTCCTGTAGAAATCTAAGCCTAACATGAGTAGATCTAAAATCCCATGGAGAGGTCGACAAAAGATGCTGAAATGTGGGTGCTTGGAATTACAAAAGGGACTACAATGAAAGTTTGTACAATATCCAATGAGAAGTAGTAGACTAAGAGAAAGACAATCTCGTTGAAAGGAGGCGTGACAAAAATTAGCACTCAACTAGTACACAATTGGATCAAGATGTTTGGTTGATCGACGCAGGAGAATCCTATCATATGAAACCACACAGAGAATGGTTCTGCAAATATGAACAATATGAAGGAGGAGACTTGTTCTTTGGGGACGACTCGACAACCAAAATTTTCATACAAGGAAGAGTTTGATTGATAATGTAGGATGGGAGGAGTATAACCCTTCCATGTGTGCTACACATTTTATTTTTGGCCAGAAACATGATATATATCATCAAGATGAGTGATGTAGGGGTGAACACTTTATTTCATAAGGATTCCAGCAAGATGGTCAAAGGTGTGATGGTATTAATGAAAGGATTTCTGATTGGAACCCTATATAAGTTACTAGGGAGTGTCGAATCGACTAGATGCAACAACATCGTTTCTCCTGAAGTCAAATCGACTCGGGCTAAGTCGATTTAAACCGAATTGACAAGTCATCATAAAGTCGACCCAACCATGATATGGAATGAGAGGATGGGATACATTGGATAAAAAGGAATCCTACCTATGCATAACAAAGGTATGGTCAAAGAATTTCCTACATGTAATTTAGAAATCGACTTCTGTGAACATTGTATATAAGGAAAACAAAGTCGGGTAAGGTTCCCATCTGGAGTGACAAGGGAAAATGGGATTCTACAATTGGTTCATAGTGATGTTTTTGGCCCTATTTCAGTGCCTTCACTTGGTGGATACTTGTATTATGTATCCTTCATAGATGATTTTTCCAAGAAGACATGGATATATCTCCTAAGGAAGAAATCATAGGTTTTCGAGAAATTCACAGAGTTTAAATCTCTTGTAGAAAACCAAATAGATAAGAAGATTAAGGTGCTAAGAAATGACAATGATGATGAATTCTATGGAAAATAATTTTATCAGTTCCAACCTGGCTCACCAACCATTACAGTGTATTTCATTTCTATGTATAGTTATATGGAAAATAATTATACATCTCTCGCTCACCAACCATTACAGTGTATTACAAAAACCCTAACCCTAACGTTGTTAAGTCTTCCATGCATGTGTGCATGTTGCGCTTCCTTCCAGTTCTTGCTTTCCTCGTGCATGTGTTCCTTCCCAAAATATCCTTTCTTTCCTCTTTGGCCTGCTTCCAAAATGTCCCCAAAACTAACATGTGGCTCATCTCGAACCACATAACCTTTGTGTGCTTCGTCGATCTCCCTGGTGATCTTTTGGAACTTCTCGCTGAGCTTCGTTGCTTGTGTTTGAGTCAACACGCTATTTTCCTTGAGTGTGTCCAATGTATGTACTTCAATCTTGTCACTAACCAACCTTGCACACTCTTCCTGGGTATGTGCCATATCTATCTTGGCTTCCTCTGCCTGTGCAATGACCTCTGCTACCCGCTCTTGGAGTGGTTCCATTTGAGCATGGCGTTCTTTTTTCTGCATCTGCACAGTGGTGAGTTTTGTCTTTAGTCTCTTCATATCTTGTGCCCTTTGACGCACTCTATGATTGACATTTTCTTCTTCCTCTGCTTGAGGTCTTTGATAGTTGCGCTTATCCTTTCTTCTTCTTGGTCCCATTGCTAGACCTGTTGATCCTCTTCCAGCTTCGTCCAAAGTTTTGTTGCTTTGTCGAATAAGTTAGTCGCTATGTGGACCTGTCATTTTATATTGTGCATCTGCTTTGTTTCCTCTTGATTCCTTTGCTCCATGACCTCTGGTGGAGTGGTAGGTGTGAGCTGCTTGCAGAGATTCTCGATATCCTATTGATATTGATCGATTGTCTACGTAATTTGATCAATCTTCTCTATTGCTATGAGTTCGGCCCTCTGCGCGGTATTTGGAATATTCTCGTAAGCTCCGACCACTTTCTGCTCCAGTCCCTTCACGCGTTCCCTTTCATTTGTGGTCTTGAGCTTGGCCTGCTCGAATACCAATTCTAGCTTATCTCATTTATCCTTTACCTGCTGCAATTCCACTGTATTTGTGCGTGCACGAGACTGTATCTCATGGGTAACGCTAACCTGTAGTTTATATAGGGCCTTGGTTGTTATCGACGGTAATAAGAACTGCAATTGAGCCAAGTCCTTTAGGGGTGTCTACCCCATGATCTCGTCCATGCGCAGCTTGCTGGGTGTAACGTGAAATGTCACACTTGGTTGTGGTATTGTCTGGACTGTATCTCGCTCGCTTGCTTCAGGTTCTCCTCCTGTCTGTGATGCTGACGGGCCCATTTCTATGTTGTTGTCGGCTTCATGTGCTTCCCCGATATTCCTGAGGAGTTGTCGCATGTTTTCCATCTCTTCTTCAATTATGTCCCTGTGGCGCGCAGCATTCTCAAAATCCTCGAATGTGCGATCCCGGATCATTTGGGCTACCACTTCTACATCATCTTTAGTGATCGTGTACTTTGGAGGTGTTCTATGTGCCTTCATATTCTTGCGCGCACCCTCTGTCTGAGTAGTTGCCTGCTTAGTCTGGCCTGACTTTTGTGGAGTAGTACTTGGTGTAGTCCCCTACGTTGTCTCGGTCTATTTATGTTGTACTTAGGTTGCATGTGTATTATTCTTCTTCCCCGTCTGGAATCTTGTATTAGATGTCCCCCCTTTCTTCTACTTTGGTTTGTTCTAGCCTATCCTTGGTTTATTGGGCACTGTGACTTCCCGGGGCCGTGTCTGTTCCTGCCCTATCTCCTCGGCATGTGTATGTTCATGCCTTGCCTCCTCCTCCTCTACCCCTGCAGGTATGTCTCGAGTGAGGACTAGAATCCTCCATTCGTCCTCCCAGTCCTTAATGGTCATTTCTATGTCCCCCTCTGTAATGAAATAGCGCAATTGTAGCCATTGCTTGTTGGGGTCTTTCCACGCCTGGATCCACATCACATGTTGAGTGGCCTTGAAGTTAGTTATGCCTTGATAGTATGCAACAACCTGTGGTCTTATCCTCCAAATGTTGGTGATGGTTTCCTGTAGATCGCGAAGATACCCTTCGAATATGGTTGCATTCATTCTTCTATTCTTGGCGTCCGAAGCAGCTCCAAGTGATAAGTATCTCACTCCATGAGTAGGTTTCGTTTTGGTGGAGAAAAATACATAGTTCGGTTCCTTCCATCCCATAATGGATATCATCATGATCAGCCATGAATAATGAAATTTTGTACCTAGATCCTGTGCATCCTTGCAGTCATCTAGAAACAGATTCAAAATATAAGGGGCCCAACTTATCTTGGTGCCCTCAACACACAGTGTTGCAACTACGACAACCCCGGTCGAGACTTCTTCCTTGCGACATTTTTTGAGCAACTTGAAATCCATGATTCTCGTGGCCATTCCTGTCACATTGTCACTGATCTGTTTGATGATTATTATGTGAGTCCCCCTTTCAGTGCCATATTTATTTTCCATCTCCTCAACAAGTTATTTCTCCTTTGTTTTCTCCTTGATAAATTGTGTGGGATCCATGCCCCATGATGGCAGCCCTGTGATGTGCGCAATGAGCTCTGCGTCTATTGAGACGAGCTTGTCCAACCACAAATATATGCCATGTGTGACTTCCATCAACTGTTTGACAAAATTGTTGGCATACTGTCCTTTGCCAAAGTATGGTAGGTCCAACAGACCTAAAATCCCAGTTTTTTCCAATCTTGCTGCCCACTAGAGTGGTTGATGAATCGGTTCCCCAAAGGGATCTACACTCACAGTCTATAGGTAGACTTGCTTCGCGAACTTTGAGAACTTATCTGTTTCTGATACATCTTAGTCTAAGTACTTTAGTTTTT
>SNQJ01S0133370.1:19291-30241 GCA_010110895.2 Picea sitchensis
AGTTGAGTTTACATAATCTTCATCGTGCACAATTGTTCTATACAAATGGCTTATTTCCTTTAAGTCTAAGCAAGTAGGTTCTACAAACCTTTCCCCTTCTGATGGGTCCAATGGTGAGATGACCCTAAATTTTCCTAACTCAAATGTCATTTTTCATGTTTTTAAATTGATTATGGCCTGGTTATCAAACGCCCAATCCAAGCCAAGAAATTTTGGATATGGTGTGGTGTCGTCCACTATTTCAATCACCTTGAAGTCTACTTTAGTGTGCACTGCATCCAAGTCTGTTGTCACTCATTTCAATCTACCAATTGGTAGAACTCTGTGTTGGTTTGCTATTTTCAATTGAACAGGTGAATATCTCAATGTGGGCTCTCCCATACATCTCCATGTCTTCTTTGGTAGTACATTGACTTCAGATCCTAAATCCAATATGATATCTCCCATATTGAAATCTTCAATGTTGGCATTCATCCTAAACTCCCTACTTGTTCTTCTCCTTGTATGTAGGTGATTGACTGTTTTTTGTTCTAGTTTTCCTTTTGTCTCTATGCTACATCTTTCTACTATATTTTGCAATATTTTGACAACGGATGGATCATTCAATATTTTTACACATGATTGCAAAAAGTATTTGATTGTACTTACTTATCCCAAGGGATGCATTTCTTTGGTATGATCCAACAATGGAGGCATCTCGTACTCCGACTCTTCCTTTCTTTGTTGCGCATTTGAAATCGACGTGGTGTCTTGCTTCAATAATTCTTGTATGGCTTGGTTAAATATTTCCTTTTTGTTCTACACGACGAATTGTCTCCTTGGTTCAACATTCTTCTTCACCCACTAGTGTTGTACTAGCTCTTGTCGGACTGCATCGTTTCCTGTTTTGGCTCCTCCATGCGTAACTATGTTGATGTTTCATCCTGCATCCCTTGCTTCAGCTGAAATCCATTGAACTTTCTAGTTGTTCTAAGTCCTCTTTTCCTGGATCTGTCTTAGTAACGTAGGACATTCTTCTATGTCATGATCCGACGCGCGACAATACATACAAGTTGTTGGTGGAAGTGGAAATTCCCTTGCATAATGTCCTGGTTGTTGACAGCTGTGACATACCATTGGTCCTCTACCTATACCAAAGCCTCCTCTTTCTTGTCCTCTACCTCTATATCCAGCTCTATCTCCTCTAGGTGCATTATACAGAGGTTCCTGATTGTACTGTGYAGTATTATACTGAGGTTGCGTTGTGTTGTACTGTGGTTGTGTGGTATTATATGGTTGTTGTGTAGTATTATACTGTTGCTGCACAGTGTTGCATGGGGATGGAACTTGGTTAAACTATGGTGTGGCTTTCCCAGTCATCATTTCTGCCTGCACCCTATATGCATCTGATGTCCCCTCTCTCATCAAATCCATAGTTCTACAATCTTTGTTATCGTGTCCCACTAACTTGCAAAAGTTGCAATATGAACTCTTTGGGACTGCGTGGTATTTATGCATCATTGAGTAGTGATATGGATCATAGTCTAGTTTCTTATAGATTTCACACCATAGTCCTCCTGTTGGTAATGGATTTGGCATTCCTGCTACCATATACTACGCGAATGTTGGACATTCGTTCTTGTGGTGTCCTTCTGTCCTGCATGTGGTACACCAAACGGCTTCTCGTTTGTCCTTACTTTTGTTTTGGTTTAGCTGGAACATTAAGTTCTTCAAATAATCCTTTAACTCTTCAATGGTTGAATCTGTCTATTGATATTGGTTTTCTTCCAGTTGTAGGATTGCTTGTAGAGCCTCTGCATGAGTCTGAAACTTTTGTTGTCGCAATGGATATTTTCAGTGTGGTAGAAATGAATTGACGAACAGGTGCTTGTGTTGCATATCGGTCATGAGATATTTCAACTTCCCTTTCAGTTTCTTGAATCTCTAGTTAATCTCCCATACGGATTCTCTGGGTTTCTGTCTAATTTCTATCATCTCATTCATGTATTGGTCCTCTGAACTTGGCTTATGAAATTCATTTATCAATAATTTCTTGATGTCCGCAATCGTTCTGGTTGTCCCTGGTGGATTGTTTGTAGCTAAACTCATAAATAAATCCATTGTGAGATCCCTTAGTGTAATCGCTACGTGTGAAAGTTTACTATCTTCATCTGTGATCTGTTTTTCTTCTCAAATATTTTCACAGATAAACAAAAAAAAAATTGGGTCCTCCGACGCTTCTCCTTTGAATTCTAGTAACCTAATGGTGGGATCATGTCCTTCCATCCTGAATGATGAACTACTGCCTCCACGCGGTGTAGATAGTTTACTAGTGCTTCCCGAACTGGCTCCTCTAGTTGTTGTTCCAAGTGTCGATGTACTTCCTGCTATCTTTCTTCTCCCGAAATTCGGTTGTCTAAATGGTGGTGTTCTCTTTGGTGTATTAGTCGCACATGGATTTATGGGTTCCACAGTGACATTAATATGGATAGGATTGTTGCCTTCTCTTCCCGCTCTTGGACCTCTCATTTTCCTTACATATGTTGCATGCAGGATTTCCTCAATCTGCTCCACAGCTTAAGAATCCTCTACCTCCTCTTCATCACTCGCCAAGCCTTCCCTCACGGCTACGACTCTCTTCTTTGTATTCACCTTGTATTGGTAGGGTACTCCACTACGCGTCTTTCCAGCTATCGCCATGATCTGCTTGATCTGGTTGTCTTCCATCATGATTGGGTCCAAGGGTTCCTCCGTCTTTCCTTTATCCACTTCCATTTCTTCTCTTTCTGTCAATGCTTCCCCTCTTCCCCCATGCACGTAGGGAAGTTTAGTTGTCTGAATCCATTGTCATTACATCTTTGTTGTGTAGAAGTATCTTAATATAAGTATATAACGATCTAATATACCTTCCTCGATGCCCACATAGAAACTCTTTCTCTGTTACATTGTACCACTTCATTGTATCGACTGAAAATTCTGTTATAAATCCTGCTACAATACTATCGAGCCAAAAATCTACTGCACGGGTGAATTTATTGTTCACCTACTGTAACTACTCAATCTGAACTAAGGTCCACTCTAACTGTCGGATCTGTTTTTTTGCGTGGTTTTCCTTCAACCTTAATATCCACTCCTGCAATAAGTGTGGAAAATCACAGAAAAATACTTCATGCAGATCAGTAAACACATACTTCTCAAGGTATTTGTGCGGTGTTATTTTAGGGTTTATGTTTTTGTGCAAACTCCAACTCCTTTGTCTTCAGCCAGCTTTTGATCTCTGCTTTTGTGGGATTCCATGATCTCAACATCCCCTTCTAGCGGTTCATTCTTTTCACCTTCTCATTGTCCGATTCAGTATTCTCTTAACTCGCATTCCACAGATCTTACAACTTTTCAACAGGTCCCATCTACTCAGTCCTATATTGTTCCAACCGATGACAATGAAACCATTTATTGTTTTACATTTATTCGTCTGAGTTTATATCTTCAATACGATTGACCCATGGTTCATATCTACTGGGGTTCCAACAAAACCTCTAAAACTATCATCCCTCCTGGTAAACCAGAAGGCAACGCAGGGCACAGAGTGCACTGCGCAGTCTCACCCGAGATAGTCTTAATGGGTGACTGCAGTACTCAAGTGTTTGCAGTCCAGGATTGAGTGGGGATCTAAGAAGTGTGCGCTGAGAGTTCTATTTAACTTATTAAAGAAATAAACTGTCATTCACGATTATGCATGGAATATAATCAATTCATTCATTCATCATACTAATATATACGTAGAAACAATAATGAAACACATTCATTCAATCACATAACGCAGGTTTTACCGTGGTTCACCCCTCCTAGGCTACGTCCACAAAGATTTGTCTCTTAATCTTTTCAGTCGGGTCAAGATCTACTATGAGGCAGACTAGATCGCACCAAGCTCCTTAGCCTGCGATCTAACCCTCAATATCTACCCTCCTTCCTCCTCTCCAGCTCAATAGCTTACAAAAATAGGTCGTATAGAAAAATATTCCAACTAGATATCAAAACAAGACTCCTTCTCAAGACCCTCTATATCCGCCTCTAGCTCCTTCTAGGCCCCCCTCACTAGCTCTTCCTATGAGACCTAGATATCTATATTTATACATTTCTGGCTCACCAGCCATTACAGTGCATTACAGAAACCCTAAATCTAACCTCGTTAGGTCTTCCATGCATGCGCGTGTGTTGCTCTTCCTTCCAGCTGTCGCTTTCCTTGTGCATTCCTTCCTTCCCAAAATAGTCTTTCTTTCTACTTTGGCCTACTTTCAACAATGTTAAAGTAGACTAGAGAACATGGGTCACATGTAGAAATGAAAGTCACCATGTTGAAGTAGTTCAACCACCATTGTAAACCATGGTCTCATGTCCAAGTGCTCATTTGAACTCTATGCAGAAGGTATCGGAACCCAATATCCAACTTAAAATGATGCTCCAAAGTCTGACACCTGTCATGTGGATCTAAATAAGAATATCCATCCACATAGTGGGAAAAGGTCATAGCTAAATCTAGAAGGAATAATACCACTGTAGAATATGTTGGATGGACACTAGTAATCATAATTGGCTCCTAATTTTTCACATTGATGTTTTCTACAAAAGGTGGAGTAGAGTCATCAAATAAAATATGAAAGTGGTTGTCATCCCAAAAGTGAGAACTATCCATATACTAAGAATTTACATCTTGATTATATTCATCCTTGAGGTCTACCATAAGATATCCCTCTTGTAGGAGAGCCAATGACCATTGAATATTGTGATAACTTTCTGTGTGGTCGTGTAGACTAGCCTTGAGGCCTTGCGGGTGGTCATGCATATCGTCTTTGAGGGCTTCAACCTTTCGTAGAATTTCCATGAGTTGAGAGTACATATCTATTGGAAAAACCACATATAATGTACAAAAATAATTATATTAAAATAATATATCCAATGGAATTTATCTGGTAGCAATTTGAACACCTTGGGCAAATTTATGAACTATGCAATTTTGTTGTCATCACAAAAAAACCCAAAAAATGACTAATATTAAATCAATGATATCTTCATTTCTGAAGCTCTAATTTGGGTAAAAAAAATTTAAATAAACTATTTTGGAAAGAGAAACTTAGATCTGTAATTTGTTTTAGCAAATTCGGCCTCCATGTGCTACAAAATCAAAAACTTGGGTAGTCGTCAGTAGAAAAAACCCTGAAAATTTGCAAATTTTAAAATGTCGATATCTTGACTTCTTGGACTCCGTTTCAGACGATTTTTTTTTAATTGGGTTTTTTTATGAGAGGAACTCAAATATACAACCCGTTTCTGCAAATTTTACACATAATATACAAAAATTGTCTGGAATGTCACGTCCCTATTTTTTTTCTCCGAACAAAATCTATAAAAATAAAACAAATTGCCCACACTTCTTGCCAAGGAAAGTGCTATGATACCAATTGTTAAGAACTAAAAACTTGAATACAAAAACACCATCAATATTCAGAGAAAAATATATAAGAACCACATTTTTATTATAATAAAACCCTTTAAGTAGGGCAACACCATACAATGGATCCTATTATGGAAGGGATCATTTCTTGTTCACTTGCCTCTTCCAGTGGGATTCCTCCTATTGAGCTACCGCTCCAAATACAAAATTTATTTTCATATCTCATTGCATTGCTTGAACCCCTTTATATAGTGTTACCAACAACCTAAGATCATTCTAGATGAGGTAGAAGTAAAAACTTCTAGTAAGTTCTCTTACAATTATTATGTCTAACTACGATAGTAGTCTTATTTAATAATATAGTGGATCTAATCCATCTTACATTGAGTGCCCTCCAATATTATCACTATGGACTCTCTGGCCCCCCACTACCTCTCTAGATACCTAACATATATATATAACAACCATGAACAACAAGTCTTACAAGTCTCGAGCGGCCAAACAACCCACTCGTGGCTTCGTGCTAGTAATAGTGAACAGCAAAGGCAGAAGTCGGAACTGTGGGACGAGATCGTTGTATCCCTCTGCCAAAAGAGAGTTGTCCACAACGCCCAGTGGTGCAGAGATAAGAGAGACACGGGGGAGATGTGGGAAGAATCGGGGATCGAATACTTTGATTCCTAGGGCCTGTGATCCAAGCAATTTATTCGACGTCTGCCCCAGTTTGAATTCTGGTACTCTATAAAAGAGGCATTCTGTATTGATTTTGCAGTGACATTGTTCTCGATATTTGATGCAGGATGCGTTGGTATTTTTTCCAATATTATTATTCTATTGGATTATGTCTGGATCGAACCCACCGCAGCCAGAGTCAAGAAAATGGCCTATGAAATTAGGAGCGTATAGCCGGCATGGAGAGGAGGCAGCAGCAGCTGCTGCTCCTGGAGCATTCGAACAAGAGAAATCTCGGGGACACATTCATGGTGCTCTGAATGCATTTCAATGCCTTCCTTCCAGCCATTGTCGAAAGGTTAAGAGATGGAAAATAGTCCATGCACAATGCGGCTTGCAGTTTCTTTATGAAATTATGGTATTTCACTCATTTACGCGAGATTCCTCCTAACATGCCGGTGGGCTGGGGAGCCCGTGGCTCCATGACATAGTAGCCAGATGAAAAAGAGATACTGTGACCTGCAAACTCGTGGCACCTTTCCAGTGAACGTGTGAACAATCATTTGATATACTAACTCTCTGCAATTTTAGTCACTCCATAAATGATAGAAAGAAAAAAAAATGATTTTAACGTCCACGAGGTTAATAATAGCCTATGGGACACTAATTTTCTATAATTTTAGTCACTCATAAATGATATGTGGTGCATTATCTCCCTCGATCTTGGTGACGATATCTTTATAGATCTCGGTGATTTTTTATTTTCATCAGTTGATCAAAGTATACTATTTCTTTTTTATGAGCGGTTGTCTAATTGTTTTGAGTTTTTGTATTTTTTCTGGAATAGAAGACATAAATCTTCAAGAAATCGCAATTTTTTTGTTATTTAAATTGTATTTTTGAATGTAGAAATAGAATCAACTAGTTGAAAAACCCCTAAGACACTAGATTTATACAGAAATAACCACTCCAATCTGCAAATTCAATAATTTCTCACGTGATTTGGGAAAATATCCAATTAAAATATCCCTAGAAAAAATCAAAAACATAGAACAATTAAACTACACCATTTTATGATCTTTCATGACAACAACCTGACAGAACTACTCACCTATTCTACAGCACATTCAAATCCTTTATAGACTACCTAGATTGCAATCACAAACATGTAACCATAGTTGTAAGAATAGAAAATGGAGGTGAACAAATTACAAGAAATCAAGGTTATCTCAAGAATATATAAATTTGGGTTTTCCACGGAGTAAAATGCCAAATGAAAAATTAAGTCATTAGGCTATGAAAAGAAAGGTCATTGTAAATCTTGTATGCTTTCAACAATGTTATGCATCCAAAATAATGTACATAAGACTTTAAATTTGGAACAAGATGTTTGTAATTGTAAAGACATTAGGCTATGCAAAGAAGGATCATTTTAAATCTTGTATGCTTTTAACAATGTTATGCATCCAAAATAATGTACACGAGACATTAATTATGAACAAGATGTTTGTAGTTCTAAAGAGAGGTTTTAATAATTCTTTAAAGAATAGAAAATATTCTCCACGTAAATTAAGTATAACCACATAATCAAATTATATACTCATTTCTCCAATGATGATTATGATGACTACGTTGAATTTTAAGACTTTAAATTAGAACAAGATGTTTGTAGTTGTAAAGATAGGTTTTAATAATTCTTTAAAGAATAGAAAATATTCTCTAGATAAATCAAGTATAATCACACAATCAAATTATATATTCACCTCTCTAATGATGATTGTGTTGAATTTTAACCTTTTAGCTTGATTTTATTAAATGTAAATGCATCTCTTATTAAACAAGGCTCTGTGGCAGCGTAGTCCATGTCGGGTTGAATTGGGATAGGAAAAAGTAGCAGAGGCAGATGGAAACTGCAGCGGAGATGTGGCAAGCAGCATGAAGCACGGGTGGTATCCATGTAGTAAATGACACATGGCCTCTAGAGACCCATTTATTTTTTGAAAGTATAGAACAAAATACAATTTGTGCATAGTGGAAGATAAAAATTTATGACGACATAAATATGAAATGAGATAAAAAAAGCAGTGTAGTTTGAAATATATTAAATAAGTTACAAGTTCCTGGAAATTTAAATGCATTTGTCATATAGACTAGTGAAAGATAGAAATGTATGAGGACATAAATATAAAATGAAATAAAAAAAAAACAGTTTTATTTGAAATATATCAAAAAATAAAAGTTTGTTACATATTCCTGGAAATTTCAATGTGTTTGTCATATAGACTGGGATTGGGGCTCCCACGGACCATAAGAGAAATATGTACAAGAAACAGGACTGTAGAAAGAAGAAGTGGGCAAAAGTAGAGTGCAATACCTGGAAAAAGAAAATTTTGAGAGGTATCAGTCTTTGGCTACACATTTCTATTTAATAAAGAAGCAGGATGCGATTAGTAGACTTACAGTGATGGTACATATGACCCATTTTTCTATTTTCTTGTGGATGCATTTTCAATGATATCATCAATGACTCCTGGAATCATGGCAACTGCTTGTTCCCTTTCATCGACGGCCTGCTTCAATTCCCTTTCGAGCCATTCTTCAATGTAGCTTCTCATTAGGGAAACGTTGATCTCATTCCGGATTTTTATGTTGAAAAGTTCATTTTCTAATTCCCCGAAGTCGATAGAAATATTATGCAGAGCCTAATCAATTTCTTCATTCTGTATTGAAAGTCGACTAGCTAGTCGTCGACATGATCTTGACCATATTCAAGGATGCTGTAAAAAAATTCCAAAGACAATGCTTTAAACATATCAACCTATTTATCAAACTCTTGCCTAGTTAAGGGCAAGGAATTTAAAATTAAGTTGGGGTCTTGGAAGTCGTTGGTCCTTTCGGCTAAGTTTATTCTGGACAACCTTGTGAATAATTCTTCTTTCTTTGATATGGCTTGTTCACATGACTGAACAATGAGATGCAGTTTCTTCACTTTTTCTTTCCAGCATGCATTTAATTGACCGATCCAGCTTTTGGATGGAAGATCTTCTTGTATTCTTCTTGTTTCTATCATGTTGTTGACAATGGTTCCAAAAGGAAGGACCGTGTTTAAATAGAAATGTTCTTCATATTTTAACTCTGCCTACAAATGTTCGAGCAAATTATGTGCCCTGCTTTCAAGGAAAGTCATGGTTTGTGATGTTTCCCATGCCTCAGTAACCAATTCCATTCTTTTCTTGATATTATTCTCCACATATCCTCTACAAGATGTGAGGAGGTTGGAAGATCCTTTTAACTTGGCTACAGGGGTGGCAGGCATGGCTATTGCCAAAGGATTGGCAAGCAATGGCATAGGAATCAAAGCCTCTTCCAATTATTTGACTCGGTCCTTTAGTTTGGAATTCTCGTCCTCGATGCCTCCAATGGAATCATGAAGTGCATATTCGCTTGCTATGTGAAGTTGAAAGATTTGGGGCAGCCGCATGTTCGGAAGGTTAACCTCTGAATGAGATTTTCCTTTCTTATTTTTTAAATTTTTTCTTTCAATAATCAATTTTTTGGACTAGCTTTCAAAAACAATGCTCTAGAACACGAAGGATTCATCTTCATCAAAATTTTCGGTATCAGATATGTCCATTGGATGACTATGCTGGATGGCATCTCCGGGCTGATCAAGGTAGCGGAGTACACTATCCAGATCAGGCTCAAGATCCATACATTCTCACTCTGAATTTTGGGCTCTTCTGCATGTCCCACATTTTTTTTTCTCTTCTTGTCTACTGGAAGATTGTGAGAACTATCAATTTTAAAGTGAGGAGGGTCATTATCTCCTCCTCCATTTGAATAACTTTGAGTCGCTTTGTTGTTGTGGTGGTTTGTTGGAGCGATGCTCCGAGATGTCATACTTTTTGGAGTGTTATTCATTGATTGAACACTCTTGTCACCGGGGCATTTTGCCTGTTGCATGTAGAATTTAGTGTTGCTTTGTAGTGTGTCTAGGTCATCGGCATCAAAAGCAGTAGTGTTTCCACGAGTGTCTCTATTTTCAGATAGGTGTTTTTTGAAAAAACACCTATCTGAGCCAAGTGTTTGTAAATGTTGTAGAAAATTTTATCGGGGTCGAACCCTCTTAGGATTTCATCATATCTCAAGTTGAAGTTGATAGAATGCATTGTGAATTTGTCAATTTTGTTGATGTTCTTCAACACAAAGTCCCTGACTTTCCAAGGCAGAGGAATGAACTGTTTTTTTCTCTTCTTGGAATAGATGCAACCAGTAGTTGTATTGTCATTCTACTTCTACAAAAAACATTATGTTCGTAATGTGACATGGAAGGAGAGAAGGTTTTTCCCTGGATCCAAAAATCCTTATCACAGTCTAATTATCCAAATTTTCAAGTGTCCCCTTCCGGTCCAAAAAAGTGGTTTCTTGTTCAGATATGTGGGGATCATCTTCTCCTAACAACAAAAATTTGAAAATAGACACAAAGTGTTAAGCCCTAAATAATGTCTCATTACCCCATAATTGGGGCATATTATATTAGTAATGTTATTTTATTTATGCCAGTTTTAGTCCATTACTTTTAATTATACCTCCTAGTCTCCTATATATACCAAGGAGACATTTTCATTTGGAATCATCCTGTAATTGAAGATGTATGTAGGCATAAGGAGGTTTCCCCCTCAAAGAGGCTTATTATCTGAATTTATCTCTTTTTCAAGCCGTTGAGTACTTATTCTGAGGTTTTTCTATGCTATATTTATATTTGGTTCCTAACATATGGTATCAGAGCTCAAGGTCTTGGTGTTTCGTTGCTACATCTGAGACACCTTGTAATTTTCTCTATAAAA
>SNQJ01S0133370.1:45555-66719 GCA_010110895.2 Picea sitchensis
CTATGATCTCCCCTTTTAAACCATCCATTTTAGTATCCAACTTAGCTTCCATTGAATCCATCTTAGTATCCAACTTAGCTTCCATTGAATCCATCTTCTTTTTTAGTTCATTTATGTCCCTACACATTTCTTCACCTTCATCAAGAGTCCAAGTAGGATTTTCTGGAAGCTTAGTTGGTGTAGAAGTTCCCTTTTTTGGTGGCATGTTGGCCAAGTATCACTTTTGAACCTTGATTTTGAGGTGGTTCTGCTAGACAAGATTTCTTCTGTTCTATCTCCCAAGTTTCATCTCTTCTGGGTATGAAACTTTCTTTTATTTAGTTCTCTGATATTTCTTCTCTGCAATTCCATGGGTCTGATCAAAATTGGATGTGCCAAGTGGAATTTACGGTAACTTCCCCACAACTTGCCAATTTTTTTCCTTTCCAGGAGATCTCACTTGTATAGTGTGCCCCACACAAAATAATTGATATAAAATTCTGAAACTCGCACCAGAAATACTAAAGACTGTCCACAATCCAATGAAACTATTCCCACTCAATTTGGATACTCTAGGAAGAATTTATGATTGTTTTACCTGGAACACCTTCTTGAGACTAGTCAATAGGACTAGTATGATACCCTATCTTACACAGGGTGTATCTACCAATTTAAGATGACCCAGAAGATGAACGTTTTATATCAGATGCATTACTAATTTCTGTAAATAGCCTCTGAATTTCAGGGTCCGAAATGTTACGAAAAAGTTTTTATAGCGAAAATGATGCAATGACTCGTTTCAGGATGATTCCAGAACCCTATCTTGTGCACGTTGTATCTCTGAAAGTATAAGGCCTCAGGAGATGAATTTTGAACCCAATGTACCTCGATTTGTCTTATAAATATCCTCAAAGTCGTTTCTTCTGAAACATTTTAGAAAAACAGTTATAGTGAAAATGCCAAGGTGTCTCAGATGTAGAAGCGAAACCCCAAGACCTTGAGCTCTGATACCATATGTTAAGAACCAAATACCAATATAGCATAGAAAAACCTCAGAAAAAGTACTCAACGCCTTGAAAAAGAGATAATTTCATATAATAAGCCTCTTCGAGGGGGCAACGTCCTTTTACCCCACTTAAATGTTCAAGTACAAGATTATTCAAAATGAAAATGTCTCCTTGGTATATATAGGAGACTAGGACGTATAATTACAACTAATGGCCTAAAGCCGACATAAATAAAATAACATTACCAATATAATATGCCCCAATTAAGGGGTAATGAGCCAATATTAGGGCTTAACACCATATACCACAGTTGCTTGTGGTTTTTCTCCTAGACTCCACCCTTTTCTTCATAACTGTAGACTCCGGCCTCTTCTTTACCACAGAATTTCGAGGTTTCTTGTGGGGTTTCTCCTAGGCTCCGGCCTTTTTTTTATGGTTGTAGGCTCTGACTTCTTATTTTCCACATAGATGTTTCCCCTCCAATCTCATTTCCATACACCACAGAAGGGAGATTTGGCCTTCTTCCTCTTCATACCTACAACGGTGTTTTGGCATACCTTTCCTTCAATTGTTTAATGTGCAATGGTTTTCTTCAAGCCTACTCTGACACCATGTTATATTTTCAGTGAGTTATGGCTCATGTATTCCTTTTAAATTTTCTGTCAACAATTACTTGAACCATAACTACTACAGCAAACCAAGATCACAAGAATAATATCCCTGCAAAAGTACACAAGAAGTATCCTGGGAAACCCTTCTCATCAAGAGAAGAAAACCCATCCAATCCTTTGCTATATTCGTCAAGAGAAATACCTCTCACACCATCACCAAACCTAGCACACAAGAGGGTGCTGCAATTCTCATAATTTCATACCACAACTTCTGAAATCATGAGATGACACAATGATAAGTTTGTTTCCTCAATGGGGATTCACCTTTATTTATATAAGACTTGTCACATCAAATGGTGTGTCTATTGGCACAATAGAGCCGACCTCAATAACTCAAAATATAATTAATAATTACCATATAAATTATATTTTATATTAATTATATTTTACATTAATTATTAATCACATTAAGGTGGGGTCGACCTATACCCTTTATATTACAGTTAGGGTTACAGGCAGGTCTGACTCTTGAACAATATAGTAAGGGATCTTATACACCCAATAGATCTCATCCACTAGGGGCACATCCATAGGCATATCGATATCTCTAGCTCACTGCATTACATGGAGGAACCACTTCTTCACTTGTGCTCAACTACTAGGATCACATTCACCATTGCTCATCCACAGGCACGTCCACTCAAAATATCATCTTTCCCACTGCATTACATAGGAGAGTTATCTAGATTTTCTCATCAACTCTTTTCTCAGAGGAGGTTAATACATCATCTTCATTTTTGTTCTCATGACAATGCACCCAACACTTTAGGATTTCACACGTTCACCTTGTGCTCAACCATAGGCACGTCCAACTTTGCAGATCTACTTTCTCTCTGCGTTACAAAAGCAAATCATCTAGAGTTATTCTCAACTCTTTGCAAGGAGAAGGCCATATCTACTTTCCATCTTGGTCTCAGATAGGAACCCCACACCCTTCTCAGGGGATTTCTCTTGGGTTTGTAAGATGGAGAATGTCTCATGTAGCTACAATCATCAACAAGAATGGCACACTGCCTTGATAATTATCCACATGTACATTACATGTGAAGGCAGGTTTTCCTTGGTTCATATCTATCATATCAGACTGTTCATTCATGTAAATGGTGATTGCCCTCTTAATTTACCCTATTTTTTGTTAAAAATTTTATCCAAGATGTATAAAAGGATCCAGTCCCATCCTGCTACAGCAAAAAGTGGTCTTTTTCATCAAGGTTTGATTAGAAAATTAGTAGTCTTATCCTTAAATGAAGTCCGGAGATCTTGGGACTGGTTAATCCAATCCTTAAAACCGAATCTACAGTCAACTAAATCCAAAACTGTCAAGGGGAAGAAACTTGTAAAAGAAAAACATACATCTCAAGCCACCGAAGCTTTAATGAAAGAAGATTCACCTATAGCTAGGGTAACTCGGGTTGGCAAGAAAATTGCAAACCCAACAAGCTAGTGGTGATTTACCTGTAGGTAAAGATCATGAGAAAGGAACAACTATTCAAGGTAAGAAGACTAAAATGGATGAAGACACTAACATCTATCTTGATCCAGAAATAAAGAGGGAATTTGATGAATATGAAGATTACACCACAAGTCTAGTTCAAACTCCAATCAAACAAAAACAACAATCTATAGGTAAGAAGATTACAAAGGGTAAAAAACAGAGTAAAAAGAAAACACATGTATCTAAATTCCCTAGAAGGAATTCCACCAGAGATGTCAATAAATTTAGAATGAATTTAAAAGAAATGTTTCATCCTTCCATCAAGAAGGAGAATCTTATAATTATAGAAGATAATTCATAGGATTTTAAGAAGGAGATCAAAAAACAGGCAATGGCATCTTCTTTACACGGAACAGAGAAGGAAGCTAAGGACTTGAAGAAGAAACAAGAAAAGGGAAAGCAGATTGCACAGTACTCCAAAAGACCCATGACTAGAGCAACTACAAAATCAGCTTCAGTATCTAAATATGTGTTTAAGGGCGTAGATGCAATTTATGATCACATAAATGATCTTTTTCCAGAAACACACCTTATGCAAGACCTTCCAAAAACCAAATATTTTGACAGCACTGGAGATGAAGACCTTATTTTTGGGCTATCTTCTAAATATGTGATTAAATTAAGAAAACCCCAAGCTGCTATAGATGTTAATTTACCTACCCCAATAGAGAAATATCTAGAATTTAAAGTAAAAGCAAGGAAGGAAAAAGATAGAGTAAAGGATTTGCAGAGTATGATTAAGAAATTGAAGAAAGAGAAAGTTTTTGTTGAGCAATGGAATGCTAAATAGCAAGAAAAGATACATGATTTAAAAAGGAAAAGAAAAGAACAGAAAGCATTGCTTAAAGAGGTAAGATAATCCAATATAAGGTTATATTGGCATAATGTTGTATTAACAACCAAGCTTAAACAGAGAGACACCAGGGCTACTGCAGTCATCATACCATGATGAGTCAAGAAGACTTTGCTTCAGTTTTGATTGTTCGATGCTATTGCTCAGAAAGTAAATATGAACAGTTTGATTCATAATGCTTAGGTTCAAATGAAATTTTTTGATATCTCGGATGGAACAACTCAGCAAGATAGGGTTCCAAGTTTTGTGGGATTTTCCAGTTTTGTAAAGCTATTTCCTAATCTATATTTGGATTGGTTGTTGAGCCCTCTACTATATAGGAATTATAGGTGTTCATTTGAGCTAATTTTCCTAGGAAATAAGCATTGACATGATCCTATTACAAAACTGTAAACTAGAAAATAGGATCTACAGGAATGTTCTCTGTACTTTAAATAGACACAGGAAAGATTGTATGGGGGTCAATTAGTTGGGCATTCAAGGTCGTTTTTTGTAAAAATCCACTGTAAAACAAGTTTATATTCCATATTGATACTAAATGGAAAAGGCATGTTGATGGTCAAATCCTCTTTCATATATTATTCTATTTCTTTTCTTACTTGAATTCATTTATTTTGTTGCAATGCATTTGATTTCTTGATGTTAAGTAACACGGTGAACACTTTGTTGTTTTTTGTTCATAATCAAGATTGTCTTCAAGTACATGTTCTTGTTTCTCAATGATATTTTGAAATAAGAAATCCATACGGTTGTTGACAAACTAGATACTCTCATACATTCCCTTATTTATTTACATTATTTTATGATCTATTAAGGTGACTACCATTTACTAAATCTGTGGGATATTTTCTTTCTTTTACATTTGAGTTATGTGATTATTTTGAATCCTTGAACCAACTTTCAACCATTTTCAAAAAACCTATTCAGAAATTACTTAAAAATATCATTGCAATAACCTGATGATGCCCTAGATTTCCCTCTCACAATCAAGTGCAACTTTAGGGTCTAACATATTTTGGCATCATTGTCGGGGACGAAGGAATGAAGACATCTTCCCTAGGAAGAACGACAATATCAGATCCAAAGCTTGATGGTGGACAAGAATTTGGAAATTTACATGAGACTGTGTTTATTTCACCCGGCGACTCCTCTGTAGTAATTATGGCTCCTAAAAGAGAAGGCAAAGGACCTAAAATTCCTCCAACTTCCTCATCCTCTACAAAGAAACAAGTAATGAGAAAAAACCCAATTCCCAAGCCTGTTGCAGTAGTGCCAAATCCTAAAAATCTATTGAGAAAACCTAAAATCACTTCTCGACAATCGTCTCTTTCAAAATGAAAATTTTCTTCTACCAGTACTCAAGGACATTCTTATAAAACCATCAAACTCACATCAATTGAAGAAGTTATTACTGAGAGTGAAAAAAATCCTATCGTTGATCCTGCAACTGTTTATTTTCCTTCAACTATCTTAAAATTGAATTTAAATCAATGGAAATTGTTTGTTGAGCTCATTGAAGAAGAAAAAGAAGATACTTTATCTGTAGCTGAAGCTTTGAGATATTTTACCAAAGATATTAAAATTGAACCAGATACACTCTCATCATCAACTCGGTCCTTTTCTTCTGAAGAGAATAAACCACATTATTATTCCTTTGAAAATCATCTTTTTCTTGAACCTTCAACCTACTTTGGTACAGAGAAGAAACCTCTTTTTTCTTTAGTTGAAGATCAAAAACTTACATCAGCTCACTTAACTTGCTCCACCCAAGGAATTGTCTCTCTTTCTGCATCACCAGTTCTTCTCACTCCTACAATCCAAACACCAACTGTGGAAAATATGGTTGTGAATAGAATGGATGCAATTGTTGTAGCTAGATATGCACCATTAAACTTGCCACAAGTCCTGTGATGTAGGAGCATCGCTCCACCTCAGCAACGCACCAGCATTCCAGTACATCAGCGCGCATTTCAGAGAGGGAAGAGGCATCGACCCTCCAATTTTTAAATTCTAAATATGATCCTATATGGGTCCATGTTGTAACCTTAAGTGAAAACTGTTACACCTCAAAATTACTCACTTCGATAGTGTCGCAAGTGTCGTCATTACAAGTGTTGTAAGTGTCGCATCTTGTCCGCAAGTGTCGCATCTTGACCACAAGTGTTGCAAGTGTCACAAAAATAATACTACCATCTTTCATATCTCGTGCCTCTAATGACATCATAAAGGAACTTAAGACACCTCAAAGGTTAGTTTGGAATAAGAGAAATCACTTGACAGGAAGTACAAGCCTTTTGCCATTGGAAAAACCACTCAAAACTAAATTTTGGAGAGGAGCACTCCCCTACCCACTGTCAGGGAGTGTTGGCACTCCCTGAGCCTCTTTGGGGGAGTGCTTGAGCGCCCTGTGCACCCTTTTGGGGGAGATCTACCCTTTTTTGAGAAAATTTTGGGTTTGTTGAGGCAAATCAGGGAAGAAACCCTCAATTCCTGAAGGTGGTTGGATTCGAATAGATGGTCAAGGCATGATCTTAGGGAATATCCTCAACTGAAGGAGAGGAATAATCAACTTATCCAAAATATATCTCAAGTGGTTGGACCTCTCCAAGGTTATATAAGGAGGCCTTTTCATGGTGAAAGGTACGGTGGAGACTAGAGATTGATACCAAACTTATGATCATATAAGTGGTATGAACAAGGAAGATTCAGAATTATACCTAACTTATGATCTCATAAGAAGGTATTGACAATAGAGATTGAGAATTACATCAAACTTATGATCTCATGAGTGAGATGTCATCAAATCAATCAATGGAGGTTATTTGAGCAAAGGGGTTGGACAAGGAGAACTAGAAGAAGTTGTTGCACCTTCATTCAAAGGATTGTAAGTACTTTTACTTGTTCTCATTAATAATCAATGCTTGGTCTGTTTCTTTCAAACTTTTTCTTGTTCCATATGAGTTTGTATGTAGTAGATGGATCTATGATTGAGCTAATCTCAGTAGAGTATGAATTCCATTGTATCTTTGTTTGTCTTACAAGATCTATCAGGGAGCTCAGGATCGAAGCTCAGCCAGGACTTTGCAAGGACAAACGTCGCTAATAAGGTACATATATTTCTCCTTCTCTTTCATTCATTAGCTCGATTAGATATAAAAGGAATTCAGTGTCCATGTTAATAACTTTTCTGTCTTGGCCTTAGGAGTGTAGAGGTCAAGAGGGAATCCACTTCTCCGTAGGGGGATTCACCTACAACAAAAATTGGCGACTCCTCTGGGGAGGAGCTCTGATTTTTGTTTCCATTCCCAGATCTTGTTTTGGCCCTTTTCCCACTGATTTTATCTTCTCCACATTGTCTTTTTATTCTTAGATTTGTTTGATTGCCTCTTTATGCCATAATGATCACCCTGATTGACTGAATTTCCTTCATTTTTTGAGTTTCTGGGTTTTTTTTCTGAGTTTTTGGAGCATAGCGTTCCCCTCCTATTGTTGTCAGAGAGCTAGCACTCCCCTGTAGCCTTACACAAAGCACTGGAATTCTCTGGTTCCCCTTACACCAGAGCGCTACCCCATTTTTGTGAGAAATTCTTCATAATTTTCATCTTCTGGAGCTATTTCTTGGTTTTGGATTTTTCTCAGGGTCTCATACTCTCGGTCCATCTTGGTTTTGGATTTCAAACACCATATTTCTGAGAATTCATTGTCTTTTGTTTGTATTTTTTTGACATTTGTCCTTACTTTGCATTTTTTCCTTCATGATTTGGAGTCAATTTGTCGTTTTCTTCTCGTTTATATGAATGAGTGAAAACTTTGTAAGGGGTTTCAAAGGTCTTTTGTAATTTTCTTTCTGATCTTTGAGTCATCTTGTCCAAGCTCTTCTCCTTCCTTTTGAGTTTTTGGCTTTATGTTTCTTGTTTGATCACAACAAGGGTGTCTTTTGGTTTATGTGAAGTTTGCTTCTAGATTGCTTAAATCTCACAACTCTTGAAGTCTGATTAGCATAAGAAGCTTTACATATACTGGTTATCAGTCACATACAAACATTTTAGCATTTCATTGGATTCCTTATTGAGGACTTTTGCATGAGTTCATTTCATCTTAGTGTTTGACAGTGAAAGGAAAATCCTTCTCCTTCCCATAATTAGACATTCATTGAAAGAAAAGATTGCTTATCATTTCTTATGCATGTTTTGGGAAATGAGTCATAATATCATCAGTCTTCACTCTCATACACCTTTGAGTAAACAACAACCATTAAAATCAACACTTAACTAAAATTTATCAGACTTTTTACATATGTGTTAGCAAACCTACATTGTTTAAGATGTAGGGCTTTGGAATAGGTTGAAAGGATAACTTTCCAAAGCTATCAAAGACACTTAGCATCTTGCGATAGGAATAGAAAATCCAATTTTCATATAGGCTTTCTGGGATCCCCCTCTCGCACAGGGGTTACGCACGAGGTCGCATTCAGGAGAGTTACGAAGATTATCTCTCTGTGGTTCAACTATTTGTAGTGGTCGGATCGTATATTGGGGGTCACTTGAGGGTATACCCATGATTATGTGTGGGAGCCTCTCGATTTGATTTCGAACTTGTTATCCTGCCCATACGTTCAGATCAGACTATCGACTGTACCCTCCTAGAGGCTGACTACAAATTGGTGACCTTAGTAGGCATAATATTTAGGGTCTCACACAAGGTGATGGTGAAGGGAAGTCTCACTATACCTAGAACAGATGTTGGTCAAACTCACTCGAGCTCCTTGGAGGGTAAATCCACAATTACTGCATGGAAGCTTGCACCAAGGCATAAGTTTGTTAAGCAGGTCGCCAACGTAACTGATCCACCTGATCTACCCCTGCCTCTTCCTATTTTGATCTCACGATGTTGGATCTCATCACCAACTAGTGGTTTCATTATGGGAAGGTTTTGTTTGATTGTTTTCTTCTCAGATTCATAGCGTGTGTTGGTTGTGTTACTTAGTGTACCTTAGGTCGAGTCAGTATTAATGGAATCAAATCCTAGGAGTACCAATGAAGGAACCCCTTCTCCTGGGAAACCTTATATATTTCCTTCGTTTGGAAACTTTGGTCCTCCATACATTGCCACATTGAGTCTTCCGGGACTCACCATTGGATTATCGGTTTGGTTGTTCCCCACTCTAGTGATCTTGAATCCTCCAAATGTTTCAACTGCACCTAATACTTTAGATGTCAGTACACCACCCACACATCAACCTCACGCCGACTTTTCACCTTCTTCGCCCATTAAGTCTCCTTCCATTTCTCCTTCTTTTCCTAGTGAAATCTCTAAAGCAAGTAGTTAGGTTGATCACAAGAAGAAGAAACAAAAAGAGAAGAAGAAGAAGATCCCAAAAAGGACCAAGGCCCCAACAACATCAGATGTTGAATCCCAACAACCAGCTATTGTTAATAGTAATGGGAGTGTTGATGAGGTCAACAAGATTAAAATAAAGAATCTGAAACCCAAATTCCCTTGCAGTCTTTGTAAGGGTGACCACTTTCTAAGGGATTTCCCTGGTATGCCCAAGGTCTTATAAATGTGGTCATCCACGTCATCAGCCTCTGCTAGACATACTGGTGATGCCCCGTCAACTAGTGACGTTCAGGTTGGTAAGAAGAAGACAACTTTCAAATTCCCTTGTATCTTATGCAAAGGTGATCATTATTCTCACCTTTGTCCTCGTATGGAAGAGGCTTCTTCTCTTTTGGAAAAAAATCAACTTCTAAAACGTTATCGTAATCTTTCCCCCAACCCATCGTTAGTTGATGGATTGGTCAATTAAGTTCCATCTCCGGTCAATCCGGTTGATCAGGTGGTCAATCTAGTTTCCTCCTCGATTGAACCACAAACCCAAGTAGTTGATCTGGTTTCGTCATCAATCAACCCTACTCTTCATAAAAAGAGTGTAACCCAAGTACTCGATCCGTTTTCATCCTCAGTCGACTCCACTCTCCTGTTAGAGAGTGACACCAAAGTGGTTGATCTGCTTCCACCCATCGACCCCATTCTCCCCTTGGAGAATGAAACCCATGTGGTCGATCTGGTTCTGTCATCGGTCGATCCCACTCCTCCTTTGAAGAGTTCTAAAGTGGTTGATCCAGCCCCTTCCTCGGTCAGTCCCACCCTTCCTTTGAAGAGTGCTGACGTGGTTGATCCAATTCCATCATTGGTCAATCCCACTCTTCCTCTAAAGAGTGCCTGTGTGATCAATCTGATCCCATCATCGGTCGATACTACTCTCCCTCTAGAGAGTAAACCCGATACTGCCCACATTTTTCTCGTTGATAGAGAATATACCGTGTTGGGGGGCATTCCTCGTTCTCCTGTGAAACCCCCTATAAGTAATGAGGCCATCCTTTTTTATTGGGGTGAGCTAACAGGACCTCATCTTCCCTCTCACATTCATTTCCAGATTACAGTACAGGCTTGTGGTCGGGACGTTCCTCAAACGCTGATAGATGAAGGTGTGTCCGTTAGTATTTTTTCCTCTGTTGCTTGGCACACTTTGGTTTGTCCTCATCTTGCGTTGGTTACACAGAATCTATTAGCTTTTAATAGAAGAACTAGTCAAACTTTAGGGACCCTTCCTTAGTTTCCGGTAACTTTGGGAGGGAAAATTGTCTTTATTGATGTCATGGTAGTCCGAGACCCCTTGGATTTCACTTACTCCTTGGGTGGGATTATGTCTATGTCATGAAAGCTATTGTGTCCACTCTTTTTCGTGTGATATATTTCCCTCATGATGGAATAATTGTGACTATTAATCAACTTTCCTTCATCGGTCCTGACTGGATTACCTCCCTGAATGGTTCTTATATGACGACAGTATCACCCCCAATGCATGTCAATTATGTGGCATTATCTCTCATGAGTTCGACTCCCAATGATTTGGATCTGGTAGTTGACATGATGATCTCTTTGGTAGGGCTATTGGAGCCTGATATCCTTACCCCTGTCATGGCCCTCGACATGTGTTCCTTCCAAAGTGATTTTCTTCCATCCAGTGAAGATCTCTTGGAAGCCATGACTGAGTTTTGTCCCTTGACATGGTGTTCTTCCAGAGCGTTATTTTCTTGGAAACCATGATCAAGAAGACTTGACGAGCATAATTTTTCTCTCTGTGCCAAGATCGTTAAAAAATGAAATAGAGTTCATGAGCACAGTATCTCTTCTCTATAGAAATCTCATTAAAAAATGAAACAGAGGTCACAAGAATAGTTTCTCTTCTCTATGGCAAGCTCGTTAGAAAATGAAATAGAGGTCATGAGCATAGTTTTCCTCTCTGTGGAAATCTCATTAAAAAATTAAACATAAATCTGGGGATTGAACCCAGAGCCCTGAGCATAGTTCTTTTCCTATGTCAAGCTCGTTAAAAAATGAAACAGTCACCTCTCCTGTCAGGTCGAGTCTTTCGCCATATCTCGTAGATGTAGAGTCGATTATTTCGTTAGCTCTCGTATTTGAACCTTCATTCCATCCACCTGTATCCTTTTTCTCCATCTAGTACAGAAATTGGTGACAACCTCAAAGTCGGTGAATGAATTGAAGCTTGGAGGGAATTTCTCCATTCTTTGATGATCATTCTGGAGTTAATCCACTAGCTTTCAAGCTGGGGGCATACCGAGATTAGTCTTTGTTCTTTCTCGTGCTCGTAAATACATGAGAATGCAACCAGGTAAATTTTTATCTATTTTTTGGACCTGCATGGATATATGAAAAAGGAACCCCTTGGGTTCGTCTTTGACCTCTTTTCAGACTCTCTAAACATGAAAAGATTGTCGAGTGATCTTGCTTCATTTTCGACTCATTGAAAGGTTTGAAAGGGCATCTTTCGAGTGATAATTTATCTCTTTTTCGGCCTCGCGAGACTAACATTACGAAAAAGGACAACCTTGGAGTTGTCTTTAAGTTGTTTTCAGACTCTCTAAATATGAAAAGCCACCGAGTTTACCTTCTTTGGACTTGTTAAACAATCATACATTTAAGGGCCCATATGGGATCGAATCCTTACTTCTTATGGTTCGCTAAACAAAGGAAGAGGTACTTACCGAAGGTGATTCATATCGAGCATGTGTTACCCTCCTCGAGCTCATTAAATTAAAAAGAGTTACTTGTCTATCTAGATGGGGGAAAAATTGAAAGAAGCAAGCCAAGCAGTTTTGAGAACACTACTAGTAACTCTTACGGTCACCCTTGAACACGGAATTTTGTCTTTCCATGCATTTTAATCCACCAAACCTTTGCATTGAGCCATTTCTATGATTTTCTTTTACTCCTTTGGGTCACCTGACGAAAGTCACAGCATCCACTGGATCATCAAGATTTGGTCCATGTCATGTTTTTGTTGTTGTGCTTTAGTGTTCAAGGGAAGTATCTGGCTCGAGAGTCAGCCATCACAAATATCTTATTTCAATACCCATGTTAGTCGATGTTCATTTGATCTACCAATTACATCTCTGTGACCATTTTTTTTCGTTGATGGGGGATACATCAAGGCCCTCCTTCAATGAGTCTATTCCTGTCGACTTCAACACATTATCCAGGAACTAGACTTAGAAACCAGTTAGTACCATGGCTCCTGCATGCCTCAATGGAAAGCCTCCTCGTGTTCGACAGTGGGTTTACATCATTGACCTTTAATTAGATGATTCCACAGATGTTTGACTTCAGATCATTCATTCTCATTCGTTGGAATGTACTAGAGTACCTTGGGAATCATTGACATCAATGGTGATCTCCCTCTCACTTGTTAACGATTTACATCATTGACCGGTAATAAAGTGGTTTCTGCCATGTTCAACATCAGGACATCTATTCACATGGTTAGATTCGTACTATATCAGGATCGGTAAGAGGACCCTGGGTTGATTCATCACTCTTATATGTACTTTTCCTAGGTTGTGAAGGAGTTCTCTTGAACTATGACACACATACTATTGCATAGATCCACTTTGTATTGGTCGTGGCTATGTCTTGTCATTTCGTAGATCCACTGTGTATTCTTCGTGGCTACGATCAGTTCAGGTCATAGGAGTATATATCCACATTGTATCTACAGTGGCTATACCATTTTTTCAATATAATTATGGATCCACAGTGTATTTTATGGCGGCCATACCTAAAAAGTATCTATCACTCAAGCATAGGTATCCCTGCCTTGGGTTTGAAACATGTCATAATATTTACTTGATGGTTGTGTGCATCTTTTTTTGATTTCTCTGCATCCATACCCTTGATCAAAAAAGTCTACAAAGTAATTCATTCATCATCGTCTTCTAACTTCATACTTTGGGGGGCAATCTTTTACACCTCAAAATTACTCACTTCGATAGTGTCGCAAGTGTCGTCATTACAAGTGTTGTAAGTGTTGCATATTGTTTGCAAGTGTCGCATCTTGACCACAAGTGTTGCAAGTGTCACAAACATAATACTTCCATATTTCACATATCATTCCTCTAATGACATCATAAATACACTTAAGACACCTCAAAGGTTAGTTTGGAAGAAGAGAAATCACTTGACAGGAAGTACAAGCCTTTTGCCATTGGAAAAACTGCTCAAAACTGAATTTTGGAGAGGAGTGCTCCCCTATCCACTGTCAGGGAGTGTTGGAACTCCCTGAGCCTCTTTGGGGGAGTTCTTGAGTTCCATGTGCACCCTTTTGGGGGAGCGCTACCCTTTTTTGGAAAAATTTGGGTTTGTTGAGTAAAATTAGGGAAGAATCCCTCAATTCCTGAAGGTGGCTGGATTCGAATAGATGGTCAAGGCATGATCTTAGGGAAGATCCTCAACTGAAGGAGAGGAATCCTCAACTTATCCCAAATATATATCAAGTGGTTGGACCTATCCAAGGTTATATAAGGAGGCCTTCTCATGGTGAAAGGTACGGTTGAGACTAGAGATTGATACCAAACTTATGATCCTATAAGTGGTATGAACAAGGAAGATGGAGAATTATACCTAACTTGTGATGCCATAAGAAGGTATTGAAAATAGAGATTGCAAATTACATCAAACTTATGATATCATGAGTGAGATGTCATAAAATAAATCAGTGGAGGTTATTTGAGCAAAGAGGTTGGACAAGGAGAACTAGAAGAAGTTGTTGCACCTTCATTCAAAGGATTGTAAGTACTTTTACTTGTTCTCATTAATAATCAATGCTTGGCCTGTTTCTTTCAAACTTGTTCTTGTTCCATGTGAGTTTGTCTGTAGTAGATGGATCTATGTTTGAGATAATATCATTACAGTAGGAAGTCTTTTGTACCTTTGTTTTTTTCACAGGACCTATCAGAGTGCTCAAGATCAAAGCTCAGCCTAGACTTTCCAAGGACAAACGTCGCTAATAAGGTACATATCTTTTTCCTTCTCTTTCATTTATTAGATTGATTAGATCTAAAAGGAAGTCGGTGTCCATGTTAATCACCTTTCTGTCTTGGCCTTAGGAGTGTAGAGACCAAGAGGGAATCCACTTGTCCGCAGGGGGATTCACCTACAACAAAAACCAAGCCATATCTCTGAACAGGCAGAAGATAAGGTCACCTTTAATGGCTGACACGTTGATGTCTCTAGGTTCAATTTAGACTAGATGGACATTTATGAAAACTTCAATGTAATAGATGAAGTTAGGTGAGAGAGGAAAATCTCGCAAAGCCCCTCTTTTGTAAAGAGATCTTGTGTCAGATTTCATTAGGAGACTTAGGAGAATTCGAGAGAGGTATCAAAAGCAGAACTCAGTGTAGAGTTATATTAGGATAACTTGAGAGAACTGGGACTCTGTTGAAGTCCAGTTTTTGTAAACATATGTAAAGACATACAGAGATAATAGAAAAGTAGTTTTTCCTGCATACAGTGTGTTTATGTATTTGTGTTTATTGTTATGCTTTTACATGTCATTCACGTTTTGAATGTATGAACTGGTGAAGTATTGAATGAGTTTCAATTGTTTCTCATCTTTGAGTTTCAAGTGAAAGGAGTTCACGTAGTCCGCAAGGAGTACGTTGATAGAGGTGAGTTAACCTCAAAGAAGATCAGGAGAGATAGTGTTGAACCTTCATCAGCAGAAGTGCAAGGAGTGCACAGAAAGGACTCTGTGTTGAGTTCGTAAAGAGACAGAGTTACTGAACACTCTGTAAGGAGAAGCTCTGTAAGGTGTGCATCGAGCAAGGAGAACGCCAGGAGGGTGAGAATAATTTCCTTTCAAGAAATCCTTCGGATCTAAGTTTGACAAAATCCCAGAAATGCAAGGAGTGCATGGGAGATCGAAATCTTAGAGGAGATAAAGATAAAAAGGGATAACACAAGCAATGCATGGGTGATGGACTTATTATAAGTCCTAAATCTCAGAAGAGATAATTCTTTTAGAAGCACAAGTGAGATCCAGTTAGTCGGCTCCTAGAAGAAAATTCAAAGGCCGAAACCTTGGAACACTGACAAAATATTCTAAGGTGGAAGAATTTGAAACCTTGGGAGGAGGAGCGACAGGAACCTTTTGCTCAGTTGTGGAAAGGAGCCTGGACCATTAGATATACGTCCAATGAACAAAGGAAGCACAGGGGAGACGAATAGATCCCATCCGTTGGATCTGAGCATGAAGGATCACTAGTCTCCTGACCAGAACAAGGTGCATGAGCATTAGCGCTTCGCACACGCAGTAGAAATAAATCACCAAGGTTTGAGATCTAAGATTTCTGAAGCCCGAAGAGCGTAAATCTAAAGTGAATCTCATTCGTCCAATCAACCGAAGGATATCTAGGCCATAAGATTGTCTGAAGTCAACGTTAAGTGTTGGATTGCCAAGGTGAATCTGAATCGTCAAATATTGTGATGTTTAGGAGGAGACAAGTTTGAGACTTGAGATTTTTGAAGCCCGAAGAGCCTGGAATCTGAAGTAAATCTCAGGCTTCGGATCACCCAAAGTGAATCTAAGCCGTTGGAGTTAATATGGGACGTGGCGTGAATCTATGGACTCTAGGTAAAGTCTCGAAGTGATTCATAGCCATCAGATATAAGGGAGACATGGCATAGATCCATGCACTTCGGGTAAAGACCCAAAGTAATCCTAGATCATCATATCAAGAGGACATGTGTTAGTGGATTATCAATAGTAGATAAAATCCATTGGGGACGAAGAGAGTTGATATTTGAGATTTTTGAAGTCTAAAAATCTGAAGTGACGAGAGTCATCGATGTGAAGGTGGACACATGGAGCCAAATTCAGAACTCCGGAATAAAGTGGAGGGGGAAAGGTATGAAGACCCGGAGAAGATATTGATCGTTGATCAAGAAGGGAGTTGTAAGACTATTGATCTAGTTGAGGATGCCAAAGTCTCGAAGTGCGAGCGCAACCATTGATTTTGGAGGACAGGTGTAAACAGATTGTCAGCTCTAGAATATTGAAGTACGGAAGAAGGCAAGGTTTGATATTTCAAAACCCCGAAGTCTAGAATCGTGAAGAGATCACATCTGTTGATTCAGAAGGGTTAGATCTGGTTCGTATATTGGAAAGGGAAGATCTGAACCGTCATTTTAGACAGTACTGTCAAGATCAAGAGATCGACGATCCCATAGAATTTTGGGGACAGGAGTTGTGTGGACTTTAAAACATTGAAGAGGAGTCGCAATCGCGTGGTCACGTGAGGTCACAGCCCAAGGACACATGCGAAGAAGGGTCTATGAAAAAAGAGCTCGCAGAGTGCAATAAGTTGAGATTCTCGAAGGCCAAACTCACGGAGGAGATCCTAGCCATAGATTCAAGGAGACAGGTGGCAGCATATCTTCCAATCTAGAATATTTCCATAAGGAGGAAAGTAAAGTTTGAGAGTTGAAACTCCCGAAGCCCGAAAGGAGAAATCAACCTCAGTCATTGATTTAGAGGGGAGCTACGTGTCAACAGATCATGGAGATCTAGGATCGCACGTGGAAGGAGGAAAGAAGGTAGGAAGGGAGATTCGATAGCATCCATTGATCACGGGTCATGACTGAAGGAAGGATATCGACAAACGAGAAGGATTGTGGGACTAGGACATGCTTGGAATTTAATTTTCCTTGATCGGGTCACAATTGGAACCACGGTATTTCCAAGCACATACATGGAAGCTGGAGGAGAATTGCATAGTGAAAAGCGGGTGGGTCTGACACCACCCTTGCTCGTGCCCATAATTGTGCATTTTCACAAGGACACAGCCCAGGGCATATGAAGAAGGGGGCTAATCAAAGAAGGATCTGGCGCCTAAACCTTAGTGTTTTAGAAGCATGTAGGAATAGCTCACGGGTCTCACAGAACCTGCACACATAAGAAAAAGAGGCTTATGTATAATTGATTTGGGTTCAATCATGAGCCCGAAGAGTCAATTCGACTCAAAAATTAGAAAGATCCTAGACCGGGAGGTCACAGAACCCCAGGAGGGGAGGGGGGTTGCATCATGTGGTATCGAAGCCGAATTTTTTTCTGTATATTTCAGGAGAAAGAGAAAGAGGAGGAGGTCTTTATTTTTTTTGCAGACAACAAACAAGAGGGAGACAGTAAAAGGAGATAATTCAATAACATCAAGTGGTATCAGAAGTTAAAGTTTTCCTGTAGACAGCAGGTGAAGGAAGCAGAGTACTGATGCTTTGTGAGAATGTTGTTGCACGTGTGCATCAACAAAATTTTAAACATCTAGGTGAGATGTAAAAGAAGATGGAGATGCTCTCGAATGTAGAGTAATCCATAGACTTTCCAAGAGGGCAGGTAGAAGGTGAAAATGGCTATTGAAGGCCATCATCGTGGTCGAAGAGAAGGCCACAAGAAGAAATCAAATCCAGAGATGGATCTGGAACTCAATGAGATAAGAGAAAGGATGGGATAGCTAGCATTGAATATGCAGCAGGAGGAAAAGTTACACTGGAGGTACAAATGTCCTCTGAACAGGAAGGTAAACTGGACTGTTCAAAAGTTGTTGGCTAGAAAACAACAACAAATGGTAAGGAGGTGGTTGAGGGAATTAGAAAACCTTAGTGACACACAAGAGGAACATATTCACATCTGTGAACCATAAATTGGGAGACACCTCAGTGATGAGGAGGAGGTGAGATCAGATTAAGATCTCATAAACTGCCAGGTGGGCAGAATTGGACTTTCAAGTTGCCAGGTGGGCAATAGAAAGAGATCAGTGGAAGGTCTCATATACTGCCAAAGGAGCAGTGCTGAAAGTTCAAGTTGTCAGGTGGGCAATGAGATGGGATCGATTGAGCTCATAGACTTCCAGGTGGGCAGAAGAGAAGTCCCAAACTGCCAGGTGGGAAAGGGAAGGAAGGTGAGACTATCAGAAAGTCTCAGGAGCTTAGAAGTGGGTCCAGGTCAGCAAGGAGTGTTGATAGGTGAAGATTAATGTGAATTTACAGAACATGTGAATGAATATGATCAGAAGTTAAATACTTCCACCATCAAGGAGGAGGATCAAAGGAGCATTCTAATTATTGGAGGGATCAAGGAATTCCTACCAAGCAACCAAGTGGAGGCCAGTGCACATGATGAAAGTGCATCAGAAGAAGAAAGATAACCATTAGAAACCGTCAAAGAGGAAGAGGAGCACACAATTGAGATGCTCACACCATGGGAGATAGAATTGAGGATGTTGAAGGATTGGTTGGACAATCCAGAACCAACAGATGACTGCGAGAAGATAGTCATGCAAATTTCAGGAGAAGAGAATTCATCAGAATTGCTCGAAAGTTTTAGCCAGGAAGCTGAGCAGGAGATGACTGCAGCACTGGAATCTGCAGCAGAGGAGGAAACAGACAATGTGGATTTTTCTAAGATGTATGAGGAATTGGAATCCCTATAGAGAAGGGTAATGGTGCAAATATTTCACATCCGACGGGTCAAGTTGGAGGCAAGTGGAGTATCATACCATCCAGATTAATGGTTGGAGGAAGTTAGAGATATGCCATCACAAGAGGAGCTGACAGAAGATAATCTGTCAGAGGATAAAGTTGAGAAGTAGCTCAGTGATGAGACTGCAGAACTGGAGCTTGCAACAGGGTGGCAAGATAATGCCACAAAATAAGAAGAAAATGATATGGTGGGTCAAAATGATCTACCCACCGATAAGGAAGTGCAACAGAGAAGACTGCATAAGAAGAGCCAGCCACTGGAGCAGATGGACAAGGTGATAGAGGAGATCAGGAAGCTAATGTTGAGGTCAGTAGGAGTAGTCAGTAAAGGGGATATGAATAGAAGAGATCATGCCATAGCAACAGGGAAGAAAAATAAGCAGCAGCGGCAGTAGCGGCATAGCTGGAGAGAAGCAAGAGGAAAACTCCAAGGGAGAGTTTGGGATCAAGGAGGATTTCAACACTAGAGAAGAGGAGCTCATGAACAGGAGCTCATGATTTTCACAGTAGTGGAGTATGATGCAGGATAATCGCTCCACCTCATCAACACGCCAGCATTCCAGCACATCAGTGCGCATTTCAGAGAGGGAAAGGCACTGACCCTCCCATTTTTAAATTTGAAATATGATCCTATACGGGTCCATGTTGTAATCTTGAGTGAAAACCAAGACATATCTATGAATAGGTAGAAGATAAGGTCACCTTTAATGGATAATAGGTTGATGGCTCTAGGTTCAATTCAGACTAGATGGCCATTTATGAAAACTTCAATTTAATATATGAGGTTAGGTGAGAGAGGACAAGCTCGCAGAGCCCCTATTTTGTAAATAGATCTTGTATCAGATTTCATTAGGAGAATTAGGAGAATTCGAGAGAGGTCTCAGAAGCATAACTCAGGGTAGAGTTAGATTAGGAGAACTCAAGAGAACTAGGACTCTGTTGAAGTCCGGTTTTTGTAAACATCTGTATAGACACACAAAGATAATAGAAAATCATTTTTTCCTGCATACAATGTGTTTATGTATTTGTGGTTATTTTTATGCTTTTACATGCCATTCACGTTTTGAATGTATGAACTTGTGAAGTATTGAATGAGTTTCAATTGTTTCTCATCTTTGAGTTTCGAGTGCAAGGAATGCACATAGTCCGAAAGGAGTGCGTTGACAGAGGTGAGTTAACCTCAGAGAAGCTCAGGAGAGATAGCATTGAACCTTCATCAGCAGAAGTGCAAGGAGTGAACAGAAAGGAATCTTTGTTGAGTTCATAAAGAGACAGATTTATTGAACACTCTGTAAGGAGAATCTTTTCAAGGTGTGCATCGAATAAGGAGAATGTCAGGAGGGAAAGAAGAATTTCCTTTCAAGAAATCCTTCGGGTCTGAGTTTGACGAAATCCCAGAAACGCAAGGAGTGCATGGGAGATTGAAATATTTGAGGAGATCAAGCTCAGAAGGGATAACGCAAGGAATGCATGGGTGACAGACTTATTCGAAGTCCTAAATATCAGAAGAGATAATTCTTTCAGAAGCGCAAGCGAGATCCAAATAGTCGGGCTCGCAGGATGAAGCTCAAAGGCTGAAACCTTTGAATGCTGACAAAATATTCTAAGGTGGAAGAAGTTGAAATCTCGGGAGGACGAGCAAAAACAACCATGTGATCGGTTGTGGAAAGGATCCTAGATTGTTAGATCTACGTCCAGTGAAAAAAGTAAGCACATGGCAGAAGAATAGATCCCATCTGTTGGATCTATGCATGAAAGATCAGTAGTCGTCTAATCAGAACAAGGTGCACGAGCATTAGCGCTTTTCACACGAAGGAGAAAGAACTCACCAAGGTTTGAGATCTGAGATTTCCAAAGCCTGAAGAGAGGAAATCCGAAGTGAATCTCATTCATCCAATCGGCCGAAGGAGATCTGGGCCATCAAATAGTCTGAAGTCAACATCAAGTGTTGGATCGCCAAGGTGAATCTGAACCATTAGATATCGTGATGTTCAGGAGGAGACAAGTTTGATACTTGAGATTTTTGAAACCCAAAGAGCCAGAAATCCAAAGTAAATATCAGGCGTTGGATCACCCAAAGTGAATCTAAGTCGTTGGAGTTAAGAAGGGATGTGGCATGAATCTATGGACTCCGGGTAAAGTCCCGAAGTGATTCATAGCCGTCAAATCTAAGGGAGATGTGGCATAGATCCATGCACTCCGGGTAAAGACCCAAAGTAATCCTTGATTGTCAAATCAAGAGGACATGAGTCAAT
>SNQJ01S0133370.1:66729-88509 GCA_010110895.2 Picea sitchensis
ATTGATTCAGAAGGGTAAGATCTGCTCTGTAGATTGGAAAGGGCATATATGAACCGTCAGTTCAGACATTTTCGTCAAGATCGAGAGATCGATGGTCTCGTAGCATTTCGAGGACAGGAGTTATGTGGACTTTAAAACATTGAGGAGGAGCCATAATCGCGTGGTCACGTGATGTCACAGCCCGAGGACACATGCGAAGAAGGGGCTATGCAAAAAGTGTTTGCGGAGTGAGAGAAGTTGAGATTCCCGAAGGCCGGACTCATGGAAGAGATCCTAGTCGTAGATTCAAGGAGACAGGTGGCAGCAGATCTTCTACTCCGAAAGATTTCCATACAGAGGAAAGTAAAGTTTGAGAGTTGAAATTCCCGAAGCCTGAAAGGAGAAATCAACCTCAGTCGTTGATTTAGATGGGAGCTACATGTCGACAAGTCGTGGGGATCTGGGATCGCGCATGGAAGGAGGAAAGAAGTTAGGAAGGGATATTCGATAGCATTCATTGATCACGGGTCATCACCGAAGGTATGAGATCGACGGATGAGAAGGATTGCAGGGCCAGGACATGCTCAGATGTTAATTTTTCTTTGAGCAGGCAGCAATTGGAACCATGATATTGCCAAGGTCATACGTGGCAGTTAGAGGTGAATTGCAGGGTGAAAAGAGGGTTGGTCTAAAACCACCCTTGCATGTGCCCGCAATCGCACGTTTTCTCAGGGACACACCCCGGGGCCATATGATGAAGGGGGCTAATCGAAGAAGGAGTTATCACCTGAACCTTAGTGTTTTGGAAGCGCGCAGGAATAGCTTGCAGGTATGACAGAACCTGCACACATAAGAAAAGGGGCCTATGTATAATTGATTTGGGTTCAATTAGGAGCCCAAAGAGTCAATTCGACTTAGAAATTAGAAATATCCTAGACCAGGAGGTTGCAGAACCCCAAGAGGGGAGGGGGGTTGCATCATCTTGTATTCTTTCCCACCTAATGATTATATGAAGTGTTTTCCAAGATTCAATGGAGACGGATAAGTCACTGCTGAAGAAGACTTAAACTCTTTCTACAGTTTTGGAGATAATTTTAATGTGGAGCATGCAGATGTTTGGATGAGACTTTTTGTGAAAATTTTATATGGAGAGGCAAGGAAATGGTTTAGAATCCTGCCTCCTAATTCAATTGTTGATATTGATACACTAGATGATACATTTTTAAGACACTGGGGGGATAAGAAAGACTACTTATATTACATCATTGAATTTAGTGATTTGAAAAGAAAACAAGGAGAATCTATATCTAATTTTACTAAAAGGTTTAATAAAATGTATAGTCAAATTCCAAATGAAATCAAACCAACAGAAACATCAGCCAAAATTGCTTTTGCTAATTCCTTTGATGTTGAGTTTCTTTGTTTTTGAGAGAAAGGATGTCCGCTACTCTGATTTTGATGTAGGAAGAAGCCATTGAAGTAGAATCCAACATACTAGAAACAGAGAAATTGAATTTCAGGGGTGATAGAGACAAGAAAAAATAGAAAGAAGAACTCCCTTCTTCTTATCATACAACATCTGATTCTAAGATGGATGAAATGGCCAAAATGTTGAAAACCTTGACATCTGAAATGGCCAGGCTGAAGATGGAAACAAAACATCCTAGTAGACCTACACAGGTGTTATAGCAAGATTTTCCTCACCCTATGAAATCTTGCACATAAGGCCTTTTTCCATTTCCCTATGCAGACTTATCATCCCTGTATGATAAATCCGGAGCTAAAAATACATATTTTTCCGCATGTATGCACCTTGCCTACTATATAGCATGCATATACGCAGGATGCTCCACTAAATCTCGCGTACATCGAGATTTGTGTCAAAAAATGAAAATTAAATGTCGGGTTTTCATGTCACGACAGGAGATCTCTGATCCTTGGCCTTCCATATACTAGAAACATTCTTATTCATCCCTTCAGTTTCATTTGAAGGCTATAAATGGACCAATTCTAAGCTATGGAAAAGTAGAGAAAGAATTCAACTTTGAGAGCAAAGTTACTATGAAGAAATTATTACTTCATATTGAGTTTGCATCCCTTTGTCCTTTAAGTCTGAACATAGTGTCCATCCCCCAAGATCTTCCCTTATTGATGGAGAACCCCATTGTCTCCCTTCTATGAGCTTGCCTTTGGTGGAGTATTGAAGTGGTGGAGGCCCCGCTGGAAGGAACTTAGTTTCTCGGTTCTGAACCGTGCTGACACGAAAGTCTATAATGCTTTCACTTCTACTGATCATTTATTAATATAAATACTCCTTTCCCATCCAATTGATATCTTGAAAATATATGAGTTATTATCCATGGGCATATTTGTTATGTATATTAATGGATTATGCTATCTAATGTGCTAACCTTTTGTATTATCACCATATGCTTGCTTTGATTGTTTGTTGAGAACTTGTTGTAGGTATAAAGCTTTGGGTCAAAGTGCTCAATGGTGGACATCATCGAACATCTGGATGAGGTAGGCCTCTTTCTTATCTCGCTTGCATATTGATTTATATAGCATGTTTTTGGGATAGAGTTGGTTTCTATAGTCATATATGTCTGTTGTGGTTTACCCTAGCCATAGATAATTTTTCCCTCATAACAGAATTGGCGACCATACTGGGGATTGATCTTCTTTCTAAGGGTTTGGAGTACTTTTTATCCTTACATTTCTCTCGTTCCTTTTTGTTTCTTGTCGTATCACTGCTTGACAGTTTCTATTCACTATGGGTCTAAGTTTTTAGCCTTTCTCCCTTGCCTGGCCTTGTTTTAAAACATATACGCGCTTTTTGGCCTGACATTCACGTACATACGTTGGTTGTCCCTCTGCAAGATGTGTACATACGCTCTATTTTCCTAAACAATCAAATGCACCACTTTTCCTTGCCTATTTTCTTGGTCTGGTGTTTGTTGGGTGGGATTTGATGTTTGTTTAGCCTTCTTGGTTCTCTGTAGTGCATGTTAAGTGTATATGGGATGACAGGAAACCTATATAGAGTTGAATTTTTGGGCAAAGTATTTCTCATCACCTTTTCATTTTGATTGTCCTTGTACATTGGGTTGGGTGTTTTGTTACTTGGTATTCTACTTGAGTTATTTCTTCCTATACAAAGTAGAATTGATATATCAAGTTTCTTATCAGTCCATGCATTTTCTTTTCAGTATATTGGAAATACAAAAAAATAGGCATTTTGCATTGCTTGGCATTTTTTCTCTTTTGAGTCCTTGTCATTAGCTTTGTGCATTTAGTGAAAGATTGCATTTTTACTTCAGAATTGCATAGTTGAAATTGAAAATTGCATTGGTTTTTAAAAAGCATATCATTCATTGAAAGTTAAAGTTAGGACTTTCCATTATTTTCATATTTATTTTTCTTGCAGAGTCATAACATCATGAGTTTCACTACCATACATTTTTGAGTAATCACAACCAATAAAATTAATGCTATAATTTAAAATTGATTAGTCACAATTTTATTTTATAGGATGCACAAACTAGCTTAGGATTTAGTGCCTTGGAATAGGATTTTGTGAGTAAACTTCTCCAAGGGTATTAAATCAACATATGTGTCTAAGAAAAGAAGTGGAGAAATCCAGTGTATAATTGGTAATATCAGGAGGCTCCGCTCACACTGGAGTTAATCACGAGGTCGCGCGAGGTTGGTTGAAGGGATATCCCCCCGATACCTTCTTAGCGTCAGAGATATTTCTAGGGATCTATTTGTATTTGGGGATATTTCTAGTGACTTTACCTCTGTGAGAGGTGGTACTTTCAAGGTTTCGGGCTTTGCTACCCTGCCCATACGGTGGACTTGACTTACGACTACTCTCATGTGCATCGGTTATACATTAGTTGATTAGTTGCTTGACTTAGGTGCCACATAGGTTACTTACAGGGGTTATTCTGCAGGTACCCTAGGTCAGATAAGGGTCGGACAACACACAACCTTTATGGAGGACTACCTCTCTAGGGGAATCTGACCGACTGGTTGTTAAGCCCACGACGACCCTTATAATTGATTTTGTTACCTCCGATCTTTAGCAGGGAGTCTCAGGCCCCTCTTGGGCGAGACATACCTTCTTTAGGGAGGGAGGCCACTCAACCACTTTACCCCGTTTGCATGCCTATTGGCCATTTGAATTTTAGTGTTCTCTTTGACTACTAGTTGTCCTTAGGATATATTTTTTATCTTTAGAGTCTTAAGTCAACATGGAGTCGAACCAGCATCCCCACCGGTCCTGTCGCTTTTTATAGTTACCACCAGATTTCAAGTCTTTTCTTTCTAAAAGGTGTAGAGTTATTAGGAGTGGTACACACACCTCCATTGTTCAGACGTGTGATTCTACAAGGGTGAGTACTTAATCTAATCTTCAAAACACTGGGAACCCTTCGACTCCCACACCCACTATAGTTAATGGCACCCCTTCAACTCCTGCAACCACAATGGTTGTAGTGTCGGAGGCACCTATCATTACTATGGCTCGACCTATAGTAAATTCTCAATATCTTGCCTTGAACCCTTTTGGGTATCTTGGTCACTCACCGGGCTACAATGTTTAGTCCATCCCTATGGCTTCTAGTCCTTTTTCCTATGGTATGCCAAACTTTGCTTCGCAGTTTTCGAATGTCATCCCAGTTGTTGGCCCTAATGCTAGCATTGGGTTTGGGGGCACTACACCTCTTTATACTCCATTTTCATTTGTTGGTTCTCACATCCCTCAAATGACTCCTAATATAAGAGGCATTCATGCTTTTCACCCTGGGTCCAATCCTCTTGCTTATGGGTGGAACAACCAACCTAGCGGACAAGCTTCTACTCAAGTTCCATCCTATACCCCTACCTCCTCGGTGAAGATTCCAACCAATACATTTGGCATGACAAATCCAATTATATCCTCTGGATTCCCACCCGGAGGAGGTCATTTTCACGCTTTGGGCACCCCCCAACCCGGATCCAATCCGACTGGGGGTAATTTTTATAACCCGCAATAGAACATTCCTTCTGGAATGATGCCCAACCAAACTTTTATGAATCATCTCGGAGGAGGGCCTTATAATTCTATACAGGGATATGGTGCTTACCAGAACCCTGGATGGGCTACAGTTCCTCAAGCACAATCTTTCCCGGGAGCTTAGGGCCAGACGTCACAACCCCGTCTCCAGTTTCTGGCCATGCTTAATCTGCTAGACTTGTCTAAGTTAATGAATGACCATGTGAGTCATGATCCTACATGGCCTTTTGTCCACACCAAGATTCTTTCAAACATTTTGAAGTTCGAAGGTAATAATGGAGAGGATCTTGGTGATTACGTCACTACCTTTCACCTTTGGTGTTCATCGAATTTCGTTATTGACGATTCCATTCATTTGATATTATTTCAATGCACCCTCATTGGAGTTTCTACAAAATGGTATATTGAGATACCCAGGAGGGAATATGGGACCTTTAGTCAGTTGGTGATGGTCTTCCTTAACCACTTCTAGTTTGCCATTTGTTATGATGTTGGCCTAGAACTTATGTTGACTTTACGCCGGGACACCGACACTCATATCTCGGATCATATTCAGGAGTAGCATAGATGGAAGAGGTTGATTGAGACCCCTATACCCCATGCCTTTATTTTAGAATGGTTCCTTAAGTCTTTGCACACTCCTATCTCGAAGGACATTGTTACTTCTGGGGTTACCACTGAGGAAGAAGTGATCTTTAGATTCCAACAGTTAAATCTGATATATGCTCAGTCTAGGATGTTATACGACCTTCTTCCAGACGCACCGTGGTCAAATTACGACCCTAGAAAAAAGATCGGACCTCATGCCGATGGAATTGTAGCTTCTGTTAATGTAAGATCCACAGACTCGAAGAAAAACCATTTGAAAGAGTTGTCTCTAAACTAGTCTGTAGGAGGCATAGCTTCATCTGTGTCTTCCAATCCCACTCAGTCAGCAGATGTATTTTTTGTGCAATCGTCGGCCAACCCAAATGGTAACCAGTAACCAAGCGAGAATAAGAAGAAAGGACATAATAATTGTAAGGGTGGGAAAAATGGTAATAAACCCAAGGACAATGATAATAATGGGAAGACGAATAATAATGCTAGAGAGGGAAAACGAGAAATACGTAAGGTGAAATTTCCCTGTAATATTTACACAGACGATCACCTTACCCATTTGTGCCCCAAACTTGTGAAAGCTGCGAGGCTATTATCTCTACCTCCTGTCGTGCTAACAAATCCATTCCCACATAACCAACACATGGCCTTGAGTTCCTAAAATGCCAGAAATGCGGCTGGGGGGAGTCACAACCCATCATTGCAAGATGGAAACCATTTGTGTATCAATATGGTCGATGCGAAAATCAATGTAGCCACTCGATCTCGAGATTATATCTCTTCACAAGATATTCCTGGTCTAGAATTTCCTCCTCCTCCTCCAGAGACAAAATTACAGATTGAAAACTAGAGCCACTGCCTCGTATTTTGAAAGGAGTACTCAATCTCTCTACTCATAATCCTAATGCTAGAGCCACCCAGAATTACTATATTGTTGAGGACCTGGTTCAAACCGCTTGTGCGATGTCGGATTTATAGGTACTCCAGACACGTCCTTCACTGAGGAATGCATTGTTATCGGCTTTAGGAGCTCTAGAAAATAGTGGATCAGAAGTTATTGGTATAATATTCACAGATGTGAAGCCTTGCTTGCCTTACCATGTGGCTTTCCAAATCCACGTGGAGTACTCAAAGTATACCATCAAACTTGTGGTTGTTGATGAAGGAGTTGCTACGTTTGTGATGTCCCTGGTCTGTAGGAAAGCTCTCAGTTCTCTGACTCCTTCCAATCATCAAACATTTTGACTGCTTTTGACGGTCATTCCTTCTGCCCTCATGATATTCTTCCTGCCTTCATGGTCAAGTTTGGTGGAAAGATGGTAGAGATGGAGGTAGAGGTAGTTGATGTGCCTCTTGATTATAACTTGTTTCTAGGATACAATTAGACCTATGCTATGGTCGTCATCATATTGTCCTTCTTTTGTACTCTTTTTTTTTCTCGTGAAGGGAATATCATGAAGATCAACCAGTTATCCTTTGCGTATGCTAGTCCCAATGCATATGTTGGACAGTCGATCTCTATGATCGACAATTCTAATCCGACAAATGAGAATATCAGTGTCAGAATGTATTCTTCCCTCATGGGTACTTTCGAATTCACGACACCGATTCACCACGTTTACACCATGTCCAATAGGCTCGTTTCAACAGGGAGGTCCATTCCTTTCCGAATTTCCTATTTTAAGGATCCTTGGACCCTACCTTCCTCAAATGGATCTTTTGAAGATCAGCCACATATTGGCATTATATCACCAACCTTTTTTATTCATGTTGGAGATGGGTCAACAACCTCTTCTAGTCATGTTGAAGGCCAACAACCATCCGATGCAAGTCATGTTGGGGGCACAAGTCTAATCATCGCTAGTCACACTACACATGCAACACCAACCTCTGCCAGTCATGTTGGGTATTTTCTACTGACCTCTGCAAGTCATGTTGGGAGCATGTCACTAGCCACTGCAAGTCATGTCTGGGGAATTCATACGATTGAGAAGCCTAGACATGTAAGACATAAGCCCAAGTTCCTTTGTAGGCTTTGTAAAGGAGATGACCTTACTCGTTTGTGCCCTGCTACTATTGTGGTAAAAGAAGCATGGTCCTTTCCTTGGGGGCCTTCGGGTTCAAAGTCATATTTGGCTTCCCAACCTGCTTTGGTTGATATAGTAGTCATGCTGATGCAATCTTCGGCTGACACACCTCTTCCTTTAGGGGTTGATGCATCCCTTAACCTTGTTGTCTCTCTTCATGTTCAACTAGCGGTCGTGTCAATGCAATCTTCAACCGACACCACTCCTAGTTTTGGGGGTGATGCATCTCTTGACCTTGTTGTATCACATCCTATTCAACCAACAGTTGAATAAGTGGTCATGTCGATGCAATATTCAGTTAATCCCACTCTTCTCTTGGAGAGTGACAAGCCTAAGGAAGTGAAATTGCTGATGCAATCTTCGGTCAATCCCACTCTTCTTTTGGAGGGTGATGCGTCCTTCGACCATGTCCTTAGCATTTCTAGTTCTATACCTTCTTCACTAGGGAGAATTCCACTCTTTTTGAGTATGTTCCCTCCAAGTCCTAGGGTCGTTTCCTTTGATTAGAATAATCTTGTAGAGACTCAACTTCCTTCTTATGCACCCTTCCAGATAAGGGGCATTCTTTGATATATTGTAGATAAGGAAACCTCTACAAGTACTTTATCCCCCTCGACCTGGAAATATTTGGGTTTTCCCGAGCTTGTGTCAGCTCTTCATAAGTTGCTGACCTTTCACAGAAGTCATGCATGGGAACCTTGGCCTCCCCCATTATATGCTACTTAGAATAGCATCCACGAATCTAATTTAAGCCCCTTTTTGACTCGTGTAAAAAGAGAAAATATTGTCGAGTGATTTGTCCCTTTCACACTCATTAAATTGGACTTGAAAGGTCGTGAGTTTCAATTTAATATCTTTTCCAACTTGTCTTCAAAAAGAGAAAAGATTGTCAAGTGAAATTGTCTCTTTCACACTCATAAATTGGATTTGAAAAGACGTCTATTTGGCACAAGTTTGTCCCTTTTTCACACCAAGTAAACTAAAAGACATAAAAAAGGAATTTTTTTGGCATTAAGTTGTGATTGTATCTCATGCCCTTGCTTGCAGTATTGAGCCTATAGCCGGTTCTCGCTTTGTGTTGTAAAAAGTTTTCCTCAACAGTTTTTGCATCCTCAACCAAGAAAAGCATTGTTTTTATCTTTCCCAATTTGACACCCTATACCCAGGAGGGAACATTCCCCTGAGTGTCCATATCCCGCATGCATCTCCTTGAATTGAGCATAGGTATGTTCCACGGTTGGAACTAGTTTTTCTTACTTGCGACACCCATTTCCTCCTCTGCATCATAGCATTCATTTGTCTATGAAAAAACAAAAAAAGACGAGCCGAAAGGGAGTATTATCTTATATTGGCAGAAGTTGTGTCACCTTTGAACAAAGCACAAAGTTATTGAGTCCATTTGTCACCATAATTTTGGGTTTAGCATGGCCTTAGGAAGCTGATATCGTTACAGAGTCTTCTCTACCGACCGGTTACTCTTCTAGTCCCTATGGAGAACTTGATTGATGCCTCCTGCATCTCATTGTTTTATCGTTGAGTCTATGTTGTCGGAGTCGGCCATATGTCGCATGCTCTTGTTCAAAGGAAGGCTATCAACCTATGTCGACCACTTCTCAGAACTCTTGACTTTGCATGTCGGCCATACCCTTAGTTTGTCTCAAAGTCACATGATACTGTAGTCTTATCATACACCTTGACCCTACTTTCATCATTGGTAGTTAATCTTGAACCCAACAGTCGACGTTTCATCATTGGTCATTGACTGGGTGGTTTCCCTTGTGTTCAACGACAAGACATATATTCACAAATTGGGATTTGTGCAGTGTCTTGGATGCCATTAGCCTTATTGGTGGTGTTCTCGCCTTTGTCAACATTTTTCATCATTGGATGTTATTCAGAGGGTCTTTTTCGTGTACCACTTGCACTTGGCACACGCAAAAGACGTCAGGGTCATTGGTTCGTGAACATGTTCTTCGTCTAATTTCCACCAAATCATGAATCTCATGCTTTGTACCTCATTCTGAGTGATGAGAGATGCCTTAATGATCTTCTTTCAGCGGGTCTTCTTCCATCGACTTCAACTCATCTATTCTGGAAATGAGACCTAGAGTCTTATGAGTACCTTGAGGCTTGCAGTCATTAGTGGCAAGTTCTCTCGCCATCGACAGTTGGGAATACATCAATGTCTCCTTATCAATGGATTATTCAGATGTTCGACACTAGATCCTTTATTCACACTTGTAAGAATGTACTTGGTGCCTTGATACCTACTTTCATTATTGGTAGGTTGTCTCATGTTTTTTAATGGTATACCTCAATGACCGGTAATCAAATGATGTCTCATTGTGTTCAAACTCAACTCCTTTATTCACATGATGTAGACTTGCACCCTTGGTGGATTGTGTAGAATAATTGAAGACATCACTATGTGGCCATAGCTTTCTTGAGTTGTTGCTTCCTTTTCATTGGACCAGTACCTATATGACCTCAGTGATCATGGGATATCAAATTGTACTCCATTGTATACAGATATCCTCAGATTGGTTTTGAGACTAGTTTTATCGGGCCTTGTTCGTGACTATGACAACTTTTGGCATGTAACCGCATTTGTATTTGCCTATTCATGGCCATGAACACTTGTTTGGTATATTTTCACATGGATCTGCATTGTAATTCTATTGGAAACCATGTATGCAAAGTCAGTGCAGAATGTAATGAGCAACTAGTTCATCTAGGTGGTTCCCCATCACTCCACTTTTGGGTTGTTTATAATGTATTTCGGCCATCGCAGATAGTCCACTGACCTCACACATTAGGGGGCATTTGTTATAGCAAGATTTTCCTCACCCTATGCAATCTTGCACAGAAGGCATTTTTCCATTTCCCTATGCAGACTTATCATCCCTGTCTAATAAATCCAAAGATAAAAATACATATTTTCCACATGTACGCACCTTGCCTACTATACAGCATGTGTATACACAGGTTGCTCCATTACATCCCACGTACATTGGGATTTGTGACAAAAAATGAAAATTAAATGTTGGGTTTCCATGTCACGATGGGAGATCTATGATCCTTGGCCTTCCATATATTGGAAACATTTTGAATCGGCTCTTCAGTTCCATTTAAAGGCTATAAATGGGTCAATTTTGAGCTATGGCAAAAAAGAGAAAGAATTCAAATTTGAGAGCAAAGTTACTCTGGAGAAATTATTACTTCATATTGAGTCTGCATCCCTTTTTCCTTTAAGTCTGAACACAGTGTTCAGCCCTCGAGCTCTTCCCTTATTGATGGAGAATCCCATTGTCTCCCTTATATGAGCTTGCCTTTGGTGGAGGATTGAAGTGGTGGAGGCCCAGTTGGAAGGAACTTCGTTTCTCAGTTTCGAACCGTGCCGACATAGAAGTCTGTAATGTTTTCACTTCTACTGATCATTTATTAATAGAAATACTCTTTTCCCGTCCTATTGATATCTTGAAAATATATGAGTTATTATCCATGGGTGTATTTGTTATGTATATTAACGGATTATGTTATCTAATGTGCTAACCTTTTTTATTATCACCATATGATTTTTTTGTTTGTTTGCTGAGAACATGTTGCAGGTATAAAGCTTTGGGTCAAAGTGCTCAATGGTGGACATCATCGAACATGTGTATGAGGTAGGCCTCTTTCTTATCTCGCTTGCATATTAATTTATATAGCATGTTTTTGGGATAGAGTTGGTTTCTGCAGTCATATCCGCCTATTGTGGTTTACCCTAGCCATAGAGAGTTTTTCCCTCGTAACAACAGGAAGGTGGATACATAAATCCTAATCAATTTAGGAGGCCTAACAATATCCCTCAAATATTACCCAGAGAAAGGAGAAATCAAGAAGATAAGAATTTTTTGCCTCCTTTTCAAAATAATGCAGTGGAAGAAGTTGAAGAATTGGATGCCACTGAAGATGATCCTACCGTGCATTTAAATGATACATAATTACCTCCCACTCATTTGACACAAAAATATTATGAATATTCTCTTATACTAAATTAGTTTGAGGAAGGGGATGTTGGTGAAATTACCTAGAAAGAACCTAAAAGGAAAAAATATGATCTTAGGTCCAGATCAAATACACATGTTCCAACCAAGAGGGCTAATGCTTCAATTAAATCAGGATTTAGTAAAAAACTTTCAGGGGTTAAATATGATCAACAACCAAAGAAACATGTCAAGGTTAGTGCTACAGAGGTAAAGGAAACTGAGAATATTGTTTCTTCTTTCATTTTGGAAAACGAAATTAATAAGAATAAAATCCCCATATCTCTGATAGAATTGATGAAAACAAATCCTTTTAGAAAATTTGTTCTCAAAGCATTGCATCCCCTTTCTCATGTTACATTTTTAGATACTATACATATTGAAGATGAAAACCCTTCCATAACCATTGGACCTCGTATTGAAGATAGTTCTGATGCTTCTCCTCCTTTCTATATATCTCTGAATATTCATGAAAAAATATTGCATAATTGTTTAATGGATTCAAGAGATTCACACAATGTCATGCCAATAGTGGCAATGGAAGAATTACGTTTAGACATCACTAAGCCTTTTCTAGATCTTTATTCATTTGAATCCAAGAAATTCAAATGTATGGGAGTCATTAAAGACATGGTTGTTAATTTATCTCAGTTACCTATGAAAAGTGTGGTGTTGGATGTAATTGTGGATGATATACCTCTTAAATTGGGATTCTTCTGTCAATATCATGGGCTAAAAAAGTAGGAGGCACACTACAAATGGATCTCAATTATGCTACCATACATGTGTTTGGTGGAGAACATCGGAGATTGTACATGGAAGTAAGGTTGGCTTACCTGGTAAGTGATCATGAAAACCCTAGTAATCATCCCATATATGTTGTATAAGATGAACTTCGCTCTTCCAGTTTTCACATTGGTGATCAGATAGTTGAAACAACAGTCAGAAAAATCATACCTACAGTTGAAGACAATGTAGAGAATCTAGTTTGGAAAATGGTATTTGATGGGGCTTGTTCCAAAGAAGGCTCTGGGGCTGGGATTTTTTTTATTTATCCTACCAAAGAAGTTATTCCTCTATCATACAAACTGGAATTTGATACAACCAACAACATTAGTGAATATGAAGCTCTATTGTTAGGATTGAAAGCTACTAAAAATATGGGCATAGATAAAATTTCTATTTTTGGAGATTCATAGCTTATCATCCATCAGATCAAAAACATTTATCATACCAACCAACAAGGGTTAAAGTAGTATAGAAATGAAGTGTGGGATTATGTTGACAATTTCTTTTTTGCCTTCAATATCACTTTTGTACACAGGAATTTGAATCAACAAGCATATTCTTTATCACTTACAGCCAATAATTTCATAACTCCTATCTTTCCCAATTTAAAATTTGAAATTGAGGTGAGACACAGACCCTCAATACCAGATAACATAAAAAATTGGCAAGTTTTTAAAGATGACTAGGAAATTCAAAGGTTCTTGGAGACCATTGATGATTTTTCTAATATTTCAATAGATCGGGATAATGAAAATGATGATGTGGAAGTTCATTCTACAAATGTCCTTCAAGACAATGTTGTTGGTCACAAAATTATTGAGTTGAAAACAAATCATCTTCAAAAGGGCTTGGTTCCACTTGATAGATTATTTAACCACAATGATGTTTCAAACACAGGAGACTAAAGTGATAGACTGTGATATCAGTCCAGATTCAAATCCCACGATGGTGAAATTATCAAAAAAACTGTCAAAAAAACAAAGAAACAGGTATGTCAATTTGATGAAACATTTTTCAGATGTATTTTCCTGGTCTTATGAAAACCTAAAGTATTTTGATACATATATTATGAAACACATGATTTCTTTAAATCCTGGATCCAAACCTTTTTAAGGAAAAATCTAGACAATTCAATCCATTGTTGCTACCTATAATAGAAAAAGAACTAAAAAGGTTGTTGGATGTTAAATTTATAGTACCACTGAGATACTCATAGTGGGTAGCTAATTTAGTACCTGTTAGAAAAAAGAATGGAGAGATAAAGCTTTGTGCAGACTTCATAAATCTAAACAGATGTTTTCTAAAGGACAATTATCCATTACCTAAAATGGAGCATATTTTACAAAGAGTAGTAGGGGCAAAGAGGATTTCTATGCATGATGGATATTCATGGTATAATAAGATATCAATTATGGAGGAAGATAATAAGAAGACAAATTTTACCACTACCTGGGGCACTTTCATGTATGAAAAGATTCCTTTTGGATTAATGAATGCAGGAGCCACATTTCATAGAGCTATGGATATTGCATTTATTGGTGAGAAAGATAGATTTATGGTTATTTATCTTGATGATATTACTATGCTTTCAACCTCTAATGATGAAAACTTGCATCATTTGAAGCATACATTTGAAAAATGCAGGAGGTAGTTATATCATTAAACCCTAAAAAATCTCATTTTTCCATGGAAGAAGGAAAATTTTTAGGACATATTATTTCACCAGAAGGAATCAAGATAGATCCTGAAAGAGTAAAGACCATTCAGCAGATAGACATTCCAAGAAAAAATAAGTCTATCCAATCCTTCATAGGTAAAATCAATTTTTAAGAATATTTATACCAAATTTTTCAAAAATCATCAAGTACATTACTGATATGTTGAAGAAGAATGCAGAAATAAAATGGATACCAGAAGCCAAAGAATCATTTGAAAAGATTAAGTGGACTCTTATCCAGGCACCTGTCCTCATCAACCCTAATCACTCTAAGGAGTTTTTGATTTTTTCATTTACTTCTGAAGACACTGTAGTTGTTGTTCTCTTACAAAGAAATGACCAGGGGTATGAGCAACCTATCTCTTTCTTCAGCAAGACTCTCAGGGATTATGAACTAAAATATGATATTATGGAGAAACATGCATATACTCTAGTAAAGGCTTTAAAATATTTTAGGGTATATGTCCTACAATCTGAGATTGTTGCATATGTTCCAAGTAGTGCAGTTAAAGAAATTTTGGTCCAGCCTGATTGTGAAGGAAAAAGGGGAAAGTGGATAACTAAAATTATGGAATACAATTTGACTATAAATCCCACTCAATTAATAAAGGAAAAGGCCTTGCCAAATTGATGACAGAGTCAAATTGCAAAGAAATTGGATTGTATCATTTCTCCAACAAATCACAAAATTCATCATTTCAGATTGAGGAAATTGGTTCACAAGTAAGCAACAAATATTTTTCCTCACCATGGTACAAAGATATTATCTTTTTTTTGCTAAATCTTCAGTCTCCTTCTTATTTATATAAATCCAAGTTCAAATCACTTAAATTGAAATCAGTGAAATATTGCATTATTGATCAAATATTGTTTTGGAAAGATTCTAATGGAATTTTGTTAAGGTTTGTTGATGAAGAGGAAGAAAAACAAATTTTATGTTATTTACACCAGGGCGTTTATGGGGGACATCACTATTGGAAATCTACTGCTTTCAAAATTGTAAGAGTAGGATACTATTGGCCTGTACTGTTTTCTGACATATTTTCTCAAGTGAGGGAATGTGAACCATGTCAAAAATTTGCAGGAAAACATAAACTTATGTCCTCACCTTTAAAACCCATCATTTCTCATGAACCTTTTCAATAGTGGGGCCTAAACTTTATTGGAGAAATCAATCCTTCATCTTCTAGACAACATAAATGGATACTTACAGCCACAGATTACTTTACTAAGTGGATTGAAGCAATCCGAACCCGGAATGCAACAGACAAGGTAATCATGGAATTTCTTGAAGGACGTATTTTTTCTAGATTTGCTTGTCCTAAGAAGCTAGTCACTGATAACGCTCAAGATTTTAAATCAAATTCAATGATTGATTTTTGCAATAAATATAACATCAAATTGGTCCATTCCACTCCTTACTATCCCCAAGGAAATGGGTTAGCGGAATCATCTAATAAAAGCCTCATAAGGATTGTCAAAAAACTACTTACAGTAAACAAAAGGTCATGGGATTCCAAGTTAAAATTTTCCCTATGGGTTGATCAGATCAGTAATAAGAAATCTTTTGGAACTTCCCCTTTCCAAATGGTGTATGGAACAGAGGTTGTCTTTCCAACTCAATTGGGTTTACCTATTCTTAAATTTATACAAGAGGAATTAGAAGAACCCAATGACATTCAAAGGAGAGTTTTCTAGATGATAGAGGTTCAACAGGCTAGAGAAAAAATGGATCAAAAAGTTGTTATTCATCAGAGAAAAGTCAAAGAAACGTTTGATAAAAAGACAAAGAAGGATATTTTCATAGAGGGAGATCTTGTATTGAGATGGGATGCTAGAAGAGTGGACAAAGCTAAACATGGTAATTTTGACAACTTACGGTATGGTCCTTTCAAAGTAGTCAAGGTCATGAACAACAATACCTTTATCTTACATAATTTGGATGATAGTGAGATTTTAGGAGGCCCAGTAAATGGGAGATTGCTGATACATTATTTCCTTTAAAATCAGTTAGAAAGTTCAGTTTGTACAGTGGGATTTATTTTTTCAACTCAAATAAAGACTCCATATACCCAATGGAATTGTTTCTTTACAATTTTTGGTTTTAAATAAAGGATGACAGAACAGGGAAATAAAGAGAATCAGAAGGATATAAAGGCATTGGTCAGCAGTTCTTAAAGCTTCATCATGAAACGTTTCCCCCATAAAGAGCCAGTGTTAGTCCCTAACCTTGTTTTTGATTGAGTGGGTGTCCCTAGTTCCTGTCCTACCCTTTGTTCATGATTTTATGTCAAAACTTTGTTTTTACCTCTTGGCTTGGAAGATTATTTTTCAATCTTTATTGCATTTTTAAAATGATTTTTCATTTTTTTAAAGATTAGCATTTGATATAATAATTTTTGTCACATCACTTGTTGTTTCATTATTTGAATTTTCAAATTTTTCCAAGTCAGAAAATGCGCTGCAAGAATAACGTTATTCCTGCAGTGCTGAGAATAATCATTTTTTTGCATGCGCCACCCTGCCAAGATCATGTCCTAATGTTTTAAATCATGATTAGAGGATCTTCATAACTCTTTATGATCTATTTCAAGTTGCTATTTTTATGAAAACAACTATACATGAAGGATTGAGTTGTACTCTCCATCTCTGCATCAAATCAACACGTCCGATTATCATGAATGAAATCATCACCTTCCTATTTTAGTATGTCTATTATTTTATGCAGGGGTTATAGGTAAAGAGATGACTTCTAGTTTTTAACAGCTCTCGGGAATTGAAGATTCAACCCTCGATCTTATCAGAATTGTCTACAGGATTGTATCGGCGATATGGCACCCAAAAAGAGTGGCCAGATAATCAGACTAGAGCCTAAAGGAACATAATTGCTCGAAGCATTCCCTTGGATGGCGTAGAAATTCAAGAATGTTGGTTGGCTTGAATTTTTCTCAACATTCCAAGGGCATGACGAACATATCTCGATGACGTTTGCACATACTTTTGATGGCTTCGAATATGTGGTTGGAAAACTTATGATGCACATGACAGATAATTCTATTACTAAAGCTTGCAGAATACCAGTGTATGGGGAAAGATGGTGGAAGAAGGAGAATGTAGTCATGGAGTTTGTAAATCAATTTATAATTACAGAAAATCAAAACCCTAACTGGAGCAAGGATATACCACATAGTTGGGTAAGGAAAGAATGACACACTGCCTTGCTAATTATCCACAAGTACATTACATGTGAAGGCAAGTTTTCCTTGGTTCATCTCTGTCATATCAGACTGTTCATTCATGTAAATGGTGATTACCCTCTTAATTTACCCTATTTTCTATTAAATTTTTTATCCAATATGTCTAAAAGGATCCAATCCCATCCTGCTACAGCAAAAAGCAGTCGTTTTCATCAATGTTTGATTAGAGCATTAGTATCCATCTCCTTAAATGAAGTCCATAGATCTTGGGACTAGTTAATCCAATCCTTAAAACTGAATCTACAGTCAAATAAATCCAAAAATGTCAAGGGGAAGAAACTTGTAAAAGAGAAACGGATCTCTCAAGCCACAAAAGTTTTAATGAAAGAATATTCAACTGCAGTTAGGGTAACTCGGGTTGGAAAGAGAAAATTACAAACCCAACAAGATATTAGTGATTTAACTGTAGGTAAAGATCATGAGAAAGACACTACTAGTCGAGGTAAGAAGCCTAAAAAGGATGAAGACACTAACATCTATCCTGATCCAGATATAAAGAGGGATTTTGATGAATATGAATATTACACCACAAGTCTAGTTCAGACTCCAGTCAAATAGAAACAACAATCTACAAGTAAGAATATTAAAAAGGGTAAAAAATAGATTAAAAAGAAAACACTTGTATCTAAATGCGCTATAAGGAATTCCACCAAAGATGCCAATAAATTTAGACTGAATTCAAAAGCAATGTTTCATCCTTCCATCAAGAAGGAGAATCTTATAATTATAGAATATAATTCAGAGGATTCTAAGAAGGAGATCAAAAAACATGTAGTGGCATCTTCTTTACACATAATAGAGAAGGAATCTGAGGACTTGAAGAAGAAACAAGAAAAGGAAAAGAAGATTGCACAGTACTCCAAAAGACCTGACCTGTGACGAGAGCAACTACAAAATCAACTTCAATATCTAACTCTTTGTTTAAGGGCACAAGTGTAGTTTATGATTACATAAATGATCTTTTTCCATAACTAGACCAGATGCAAGACCTTACAGAAACCAAATATTCTGACAGCACTAAAGATGAAGACCTTAGTTATGGTTTATCTTCTAAATATGTGATTAAATTAAGAAAAACTCAAGCTTTTATAGATCTGAATTTACATGCCCCTGTAGAGGAATATCCAGAATTTAAAGTGAAAGCAAGGAAGGAAAAAGATAGAGTAAAAGAGCTGGAGAGTATGATTAAGAAATTGAAGAAATAGAAATCTTTTGTTGAGCAATGGAATGATAAACAACAAGAAAAAATACAGGATTTAAAAAGGAAAAGAAAAGAACAGAAATGATTGCTTAAAGAGGTAAGATAATCCAATATAAGGTTATATTGGCATAATGTTGTGTTAACAACCAAAGCTTAAACAGAGAGACACCAGGGCTAGTGCAGTCATCATACCATGATGATTCAAGAAGAATTTGCTTCAGTTTTTATTTTTTGATGTTATTGCTCAGAAAGTAAAGATGAACAGTTTGATTCATAATGCTAAGGTTCAAATGAAACTTTTTGATATCTCAGATGGAACAACCCAGCAAGATAGGGTTCCATTTTTTGTGGGATTTTCCAGTTTTGTAAAGATATTTCCTAATGTATATTTGGATTGGTTGTTGATCCATCTACTATATAGGCATTATAGGTGCTCGTTTGAGCTAATTTTCCTAGGAAATAGGCATTGACATTATCCTATTACAAAACTGTAAACTAGAAAACAGGATCTACAAGAATGCTCAGTGTACTTTAAATAGACACAGAAAAGATTGTATGAGGGTCGATTAGTTGGGAATTCAAGGGCCTTTTTTGTAAAAATACACTGTAAGACAAGATTATATTCCATATTGATACTAAATGACAAAGGCATGTTGATGGTCAAATCCTCTTTCATATCTTATTTTATTTTTTTTCTTACTTGAATTCATTTATTCTGTTGCAATGCATTTGATGTCTTGATGTTAAGTAATACAGTGAACACTTTGTTGTTTTTTTGTTTATAATCAAGATTGTCTTCAAGTACATGTTCTTGTTTCTCAATAATATTTTGAAATAAGAAATCCATATGGGAGTTGACAAACTAGATACTCTCATACAGTCCCTTCTTTATTTACATTATTTTCTGATCTATTAAGGTGACTACCATTTACTAAATTAGTGGGATGTTTTCTTGATTTTACATTTGAGTTATGTGTTTAGTTTGAATCCTTGAACCAAATTTCAACCATTTTCTAAAAACCTATTCAGAAAATCCTTAAAAATACCATTGCAATAACCTGATGATGTCCTAGCTTTCCCTCTCACAGTCAAGTGCAACTTTATGGACTGACACAAGGTATGAGTGCAACTATGCCAATGAATATTCTCTAGAATAAATGCACAAGCCTTCAAGGTTGGAGCCAAGATAATCATCATAGATCAAGTTATATAGGTGTTGGAGATGATAAGTGCAAGTATCCCAAGAACATGTAAGACATGGAAGAGAGCTATATCAAGATGTTTTTTTAATATGAGTGTGTACTTGCAATATATGGTTTCAAAGATAAGTTGATTGAAGGGACTTCAAAATATTTTACAAAAATAAATTGAATCTTTCAAAAAATCAAGGGAATGACCTCAAGGCATAGGTGTATGTTAGGTTATCCACTAAACATAGGCCAATTCATACAACAAGGTCATACCACCCATGTTGACTCAACACTATGGATTTTTCAACACCATGCCATGGGTTTTTAAGCCCAAAATGTTGAATCTATTCTACACATCACGTAACACATGGAAGGTACCCCCTTTAGGAACCCATGGTACACTCAATACCAAGAAATAAAAGAGGGTTAAGGAGGTTTGACTCATGTTTAAATCTACAAATAGCAACCAAAAAAAAAAATTGGGTTATCATATACTTGTGGTGAGGCATCCTAAGTGATTATGGACTCAATAAAGGGTTTGTAACCCAATTGAACCCATAAACTTAGGAAATACCCCAACAAAGTGCCACATGGGTCAAAGTGAACTGAAACAGTAACCAAGAGTTAGAAACTAAGATAGAGATGGTAGTCTTGGACCTTACCAAAGCACTAGATATCCCCAAGAGGTCATACATTGATGTAAACGCGTTGTGACCTGTCGATCTAGGATCATTCTTAGGAGCCAAATTGGCTCTTGGGTCCTTGAAGAACCTCTGGATTTCACACATGGGCCCTTTGTTTCTTGCTTGTATTCCCCACAAAACCCGCTCAGAGCTTATACTAGCCCCCTTTCTGCTTTGACTTAAACCACATGCACTAGCCTTTTTTTCCCAAAAGAATCAACATATGACCTCAGGCTAGAACCAAGAGCTTAGATGAAAGGAGCTATTCAGAGCTCCTGAAGAAATTGAGCATAAGAATATTAAGACAAGAAGATTGGCGGAAAAGGCCTCAAGCCATAATTCATCACATAATATTCATCTTAATGATACAAATATATAATAAAATATTGAAACCACCTCAATTGTTCTCACATCGACACCTCATCAGGAGATAAGATCAAATGAGGAAGTATAGGAATCTAGAAACACACTTAGGATAACAACTATATCCTAGTATGTAAAATATTAAAGATGGTATACTTAGACTTAATGATTGTATATGAGAAAGAGGCTAACATTCCCCCCCTCAATCATAAGTCTGAGCAATAATAACAGCAAATAAGGTGCATAAACTGGTATATATCCATGTCTTCATGCTGAAACTCCTGATCTGAGCCGCAATGAAGAACTGCCTGAAAAACCGCCAAATCTGGATGCTAAGAAATTTGGAAAACCTCATTGTGTAATCATGTGAGCCAGAATGCCAACAAATTTGTTCACTGATGTGAACTCCAATATGATGAGAGAGAACAAAGAGAAGTGAATCAGCTGCAAGTCTGCCACATCCCTGAAAAATGCCTGACAACTCAATCAATGCCAAGCTGCAATATAGAAGAATCCATCTTTCCTCTGCTAGGTCCAATGACCAAAGGTGAACCAAATGTTCACATCATTTCTCTCAAAAAAACAACATCCCTATGTATGATTCAATAGAGAACCATTATTCTGCCAAAGTCTGCCATATACAGATTGCAGTTGCCCATCTGACAAATTCGATACCCATCTAGCATATTTGTTTTCGAAACTTTCAGTATGACAACCATCTGCAATTCCATCATAAATTCTATCATTAATTTCCCCCCTTTGTCAACTGAAAGGAGAGACCACAATTGGTTTCACTAACCATCGGCCCTGGATTTGAACTCCCCCCCTTA
>SNQJ01S0133370.1:88519-107701 GCA_010110895.2 Picea sitchensis
TTCATATCAATTTGATCTTGTAATTCATGATTGTACTCTTGCAACTCTTTGATTTCTTGAGAGGCGTTCTATAAACGCTTTCCTCCTTTACCCATTATTCTTTCACTCATGCTTGCTTGAACTCGCTCGCTTTAACTCTTCTTTAAACTTTCACACTCGCTTGAAATTGCGTCACTCGAACTGGCTCGCTTGAAATTTTCAACAAGGTGAGGATGTCGGTTACCACCAAAAATGCATCCAAACGTGTGATGTTTACAATGACTTGAGTTAAACTACTCAACCTTGTTAATTGCGACTCAAAATTATAATTACTCTTTGGTGTCGGGCTCAATCGAGAATGCACCTGAAAATTACACTGCAATTCAACGTGATTTTGATTTCACACTTACAAAGAAAACTACGACAAGTTTACAATGAATGATGCTTTGAGTCCTTGATTATGAACTTGATGTGTCCAATGTTGATGTGATTGCCAATTTGATATCTTAGTTGCTTCTTAATTGAGAGCTTTGATTGTTCTTGAATGTATGTGCTTCACTCGCATTAATTGTGGGCTTATTTCATTTTCCTTCTTTGTATTCCATGTATGTGGGATAACGTCAAAACTAGACGTAAACTAACTCATAAGAGAACCATGAAAAAAATCACCAACACACACTACACAAGGTGTACCTAAGATCCCCTTATTCAATTTCGGGCGGATCTAGGACACGAGACAAAAAAACTTCAATTTTATTATAATATCCTTCAAAGCCCAAATACAATTAGCTCGATACTCTTGTGACAAAAAACTTTCACCAAACTCTCATCAAGGCTTTAACCCCTTTTACAATAAATATTTCTCAATTTCTCAATCTCCCTCACACATCAAGGCTTCAACTCACTCTTCTTTGACTTCTTTGAATGGTTCCCTTCTTTCACAAAAAATTTCAAGCCTTCCCCCTTAAAGTAAACACAACTAAAATATAAAAAATATCTCTATTTGTCTCCTTAAAACAAACATCTCTTTTTAAATTACAACAAACATCTTATCACTCCAAAAACTATCATAAAGTAACACATAAGTAACTTTATGAAAAAACTATTTAAAAACATAAACTTCCAATTCTTTGCAATGAACTTTTAAGTAAATGTCTTAAAACTTGTGCACTTTTGTGTTATGCATTCCCTTCTTAAACCACTTATCCCAAAATCAGCCACAAACTTCTTGGAAAATGACACGAATGAAATCTATGAGTTGGAAACGGATCCACTTGTTTTAATATGCCAGAAAATGTGGTTTTCAGTTTGTGTTAATTGGGCATATAAAATTTCTCAATAAAAGATATACCTTGATGCCAGTTGACAAGCAGATCGTGAGGTGATTTCTTTCAATCTGTTGGCGAATATTTAGGCGATCTCATCATTATGGTTGAACGATGGAAAAACGTTCATTTTTCAAGAATTGAATAAGCATTACCGGAATGCATGTGTGCATGTGTTACAGGAACATTAAGATATTGCAGGAATCATCCATCGTGCAACTGGGCCCCCACTCTGATTTCATTCAAAACTCTATGACATCATACTCATGCAAGCCAAAACTTAAATCTATGTCTCTGGTGTCAATAATCCACACTACTCAACCTCTGCGATCTCACCTGATCGTGCATACATTTACTGGTGGCTTCTTTCAATACACAACTATATTTCTTTTGTTGTTGCATTGTGCATCAATCTGACTGGAAAATCACGTGAGGATGGTGAGACTGTTGCTTTGGAAACCGCTTGAAGTCATAATCTGAGTGAGTTGATCTTATTGGTGATGAGAACCATGTAATCCTTGCAGAAATCAGATATTCCTGTAACTACACTCTGCTTTGTTGGTGGTGGCGACTTTATGAAAACATAACTTAATTTTCAACGTCGGTATCCACTTGCTCCGATGCAAATACAAATTGCCTTGGGAAGATCATGTGTTGATCAGATGACAACAGAGGGTGTGGATCGATTGCTTATGCAGATTTGTGGTGAAGGCGCACGTGGATCAGAAAAGTGGGTGAATAGTCAGTTGAGAAATTGAATAAAGGTGCAGACTTTGGATTGAAAGGAGAAAATAGAGAGTGGATACCCGAACCCAATGTTGGATCTGAATTCTCAGAATATGATGAGCAGCTTGCATGCCATTTGCTTGACCACTGGTGTGCAATTATATTTCTTTAACAACAAAATTTACTACTGGCGAGCAATTACATACACAGATGCATGGGTATTCCAGAGAGAACTCGAGGCTTCTAAAATAACGAGGGAGGAGAAAAATGATTATAGAATTTGCTAAGACTGCATATTTCATCTTTAAACCAGTGATAGAAGAGCCTTTGTAACTAGATTTACGCAAGATTTCTACAACAGATCAGAGTAATTTCATTCCATTTTGACCATTAAAATTTAGCTTGCATGACCAAATTTAGAGAAGCAAATTACCGGTTTGAGGAATTTGTATGCCTGTTGAAGGTGCTTCGATCCATTTGTAATGCAAACCTTCTTCACCATCTTTCTCATGGATTCCTACCGTGGAGCAGCTTCATCACCATCACCATTGAGCCTTCTATGGAAAACTACCATAATTACCAGGCCTTAAGATCATAAGAGCTCTGATACCAATTGAATAAATTGAGCATAAGAATATTAAGACAAGAAGATTGGCGAAAAAGGCCTCAAGTATTGAAGAAATTGAGCATAAGAATATTAAAACAAGAAGATTGGCGGAAAAGGCCTCAAGCCATAATTCATCACATAATATTCATCTTAATGATACAAATATATAATAAAATATTGAAACCACCTCAATTGTTCTCACATCGACACCTCATCAGGAGATAAGGTCAATGAGGAAGTATAGGAATCTAGAAACACACTTAGGATAACAACTATATCCTAGTATGTAAAATATTAAAGATGGTATACTTAGAATTAATGATTGTATATGAGAAAGAGGCTAACAGATCCAAGACTCTGACGCTCTGGAGGATTCACCAAACTTCACACTCAAATCACCCAGAGTGGTTACCGACCGAATCCAGTCATAAAACAATGTTGACTGGTGGGTGTAGGTTTTACCCTAATATCCTTCCACTCTCCCATCATTTTAAATGTCAGATATAACATCTGACAGGGATTCTCCTCCCTCCATGATATACGACTGAGATATAATCCAAGACTCTGGGCTTCAAAGTTTCCACGCACCAACAACAATCATCGAAACTTACTCAGACAACCAAATCACTTAACCACTTAAATCTCGGGAATTCTGAGTCTTGGAATTTAAATAATCGCTTGTGCACTCCTTGCGCTTACTCTATGAAGACTTTCACTATCCCTCATGATCTTGACCAGTTCTGGTGTGCCCACTTGGTACGCTTCTCCTGAACTTGAAACTGAGTTCTTGCACACTCCTTGCACTGGATTTTTAGAGTTCTCTAATAACTTTGATGTGCACTCCTTGCATAGCCTCAGGAGCTAAGAACACTCAGAAATCCACATAGAAATTGAATTCTATCTATTCCTGCAAAGGCAACATAATTTCACTCATGGAATTCACAGACATTCAATGAACATTCAGAAGACAAAATAACACACACATAGATACATATGGAGGAAAATATTATTTTCAATTAAATCTAAATGCCTTTACAATGTTTACAGTGTTTACAAGACTGGACTTCAACAAAGTATCAGTTATTATCCTCTCCTCCTCTCATGAACTATCCTAATCTATCCATAGATAATTAATTTGATCCTCATACAAAGAGGGGCTTCTCGAGCCTTCCTCACCTAATACATTAAATTACTTTTAATTGACAACTCATCTGGATCACATCTATATTCATCTACCTGCCAGCCATTAAAGGTGACTTACACTATCCTTACACAAATTCAATGGCTCTTCCTTTCTCCATCCTTACAATCTTAATTACATTAAATTTTGGATTTAAAACCAAAATGAGAAGGTTGCACCTCTCTCCTCAGAATCTTCTCCATTCCTCATGTGCTGCTACATTCGTTGCTGACTTGGATGTTGAGTGGGAGCGATGATCTTGCGTCATACTCCTCTGCTGAAAAAATCATGAGTTCATGCTCATGGATCCTCTGCTACTGTTGTTGATATCCTCCTGGATTCAAAACTTCATTCTGGAGCTCATCATTTGCTCCTCTTCTCTTCTATTGTTGTTGATGTTGTCCTGTTGCTACTGCAAGCTCTCCTCCTAGTTTCCAAATATTATGTTGCAGGGCTCCATTAATATTGACACTGCAATATCCTCTTGTCCACCTCCATATGTTTCTAATTGTCTCCTTTGTTGACCTCAGCATCAACTTCCTTATCTCTTCAATATCCATGTCCAGCTTATCCATGGGTTGTCTCCCTCCTGCAGTCTACTTTGTTGTTGTTGCATCCCCTCTTATTCATCAAATTCTAACTTGACTTGTTGGATGAGCCTCCTCTGGTTCATTATTATTTCTTCCAAAGATTCAAGTTCCTTGCAGAGATAAAAAAAAATCCATGTTGTATGCTTCCTCTTCTACTGCAGATTCCAATTCTACAATTATCCTTTGTTATTTTCCCTTGTTGCAATCTATGAGCATTTCCACTGAATTATCTTCTTCTCTCCTCCTCATGTCTTCTGAAATGATGGGCTTTGTGGGTTGTCTTTCAACCTCCTTACAAGCAGCATCTTCATTGGCCTTTCCCCCTGGGCCCTTTCCAAGAGATACTCTTATCTCCCCTACCATCAGAACATGATTATGGTATTTTATTCCCTTCAATTTTTGGGAAGATGTCTCTCCTTATTCCTCCTCTTTCATCTCTTGAGAAGATTTCAGTGTCTGCTCCTTTTCCTTTTCCTTGACAGTCTCTGTTGGATGTCGTTCTTCTTATGCACCTGCAGTTACACATAAACTATTAGTTTTTAAAACATTTGGCCCAATGGCTTGTTCTTTGGATGCCTCCTGCATCACCTTCTCATGTGAAATACATGCACTGGCCTTTGTTTGGCTTCTTGGTAGAGATATGTTAATCCCCTCAATGATCAGAATGCACCTTTGATCCTCCTCCTTGAGAGTTGAAGTCTTCAACTTCTCATCATCTTCATTCATGCGGCTTATGACCCCACATGAATCTTCATGCTCAATATCATGAGGATTCTCTCCTGCCTCTCTCTCCTTCTCTCTCAGCATTCTTTGTTGAACTGAACTCTCCTCTAAGTTCTTGAGACTCTCAGATAGTCTCATCTTCTCATTTCCCTCCTAGAAATATGAATTCTCCTTTCTACACTCTTGGAAGTTTATGAGATCTTCAGTTGATCTCTCTTCACCATGTCCATCAATTCTTTCCCCTTTCTCTGGTTTACAGATGTAAAACATATTCTCATGTGAGTCCTTGAGACTTTCTACTTGCCTCAGCCACCTCCTCAACACCTGTTTTTGCCTCTTGGAAATCAATTGTTGGATAGGCCACTTCACCCTCTTTTTCATGGGCCATTCATATCTCCAGCTCTCTTTCTCTTCTTGTTACATTCTCTGCCATTGCAACATCAATCTGCTGAGCTCCTCTTTGATCTCCTTGAGCTCTTTATCCATCTCCTCTTAATTCATCTTCTTCTAAGTTTCTTCAATGGAACTCTCTCTCCTTTCCTCTCTGAGCTACAATCAACCTCTGCTAAGATTCTCCTTGATTAGCATATGGGTTCACATACTGGAACCTCCTCTAATATTTTACACTCATGTTGAGTGTAGGTGCACACCTTGCTCTTGCTCCTTGACCTGAGCACTCCTTGCTATTTTGTTGGTGTACTCTATCTGCTCACTTTAAGAGCTCCACAGGCTCTTTTCTGCTCCAAGAATGCAACTGGTTATTTCCTTCTTTCAACCCACCTGGTTGTCTATTGTCCATTGCACACCTCCAAAAAATATTCAGGTAGAGCTCTCATGCACTGTCTTCTCCTTCCTTTGCCTGTTGTCTATAGACAAAATCTCGCTCTGATACCACCTAATGCAAATGTGTTGCAACCTCCCGGTCTAGGATCATTCAAAGGAGCCAAGTTGGCTCTTGGGTCCTTACAGAACCCTTGGATTTCACACACAGGCCCTTTTTTTCTCGGCTTGCAAGCCCCACAAAACCCACTTAGAGATTATACTATCCCCCTTTCGCCTTTGACTTAAAACACAGGCGTTATGATTTTTTTTCTCGATAGAATCAACATATGACCTCGGGACTTCGACGCTCCGAAGGATTCACCAAACTTCACACTCGAATCACCAGGAGTGGTTACCGGTTGAATCCAGTCATAAAGAAATGTTGACCAGCAGGTGTAGGTTTTACCCTATCCTTCCACTCTCCCATCCTTTTAAACGCTAGTTCTAATGGTTGACGGGGATTATCCTCCCTCCACAATCTATGACTGAGATCTGATCCGGGACTCCCTGCTTCGAAGTTTCCGCACTCTAAAAAAAATCATCGAAACTTACCCGAATAGTCGAATCACCGAACCGCCAAAGGCTCGAGGATCTAATGGTTCTCATTCTCCTTTGATCAACGACTAGGATTTACTTCAAACTTCGAAGCTTCGGGATTACTCTACTCCAAATAACAATGACCAACTCACCGGATATTAAAATTGTCAAACCGCCAAAGGCTTAGAGATCTAACAGCCCACATTGCACCACTTGATCTACGGTTGACGTTAATTCGGGACTCCAAGCATCGAGGTTTTCTCCTCCAAGCAACACAAGGACCAATCTTTCCCGTAGTTATGAATCGTTGAATCGTGAGATCTGCGACTCACGTTCTCTTACGCTGAGATCCAACAACTGAGATCTGATATCCTTTTCTCGCGCTTCTCCTTTTCTCTCTAGGCTTCCTTCTTGCAAGATCTGGCAACCCAGATCTATTTCCACAGCCAATCCAATGGTTGTTGTAGCTTCCTCCTCCTTCACATCTCTACCTTCCCTTCAACAGGGGATTTTTCAAGTTTTAAAGGTTGCGGCCTTCATCTTCTCTTGCAACGTCGACTCCTTGGAATTTGCTTGCATTCTATGAAAAATTACCCCTCTTGAGCTTGGAACTTATAATAAGTTCTCCTGCACACTCCTTACGCTGGGTTACTGCCCCTCCTCAACTTGTAATTTCTGGGGTTTGGCCCTTCTATCCTTCTACAGAGTCCTTCCCTGACTTCTTCTATACGCATTAATATTGTACCTCCCTCCTAAGCTTATTAACATTGTTAAAGTGTTCCTTCAACACCCTCCTAGCACTTTGTGCTCTTCCTCCTGAGCTTTACCAACACTTTGACGAAGTGTTGGATTCGTGCAACCCTTGCACTCACTCTCCCGAGTCTTGGACTTTAAAGAATCGTTTGTGCACTCCTTGCGCTTAGTGTAGACTTGCACTATCCAATCTGAGCTTAACCAATTCTAGTGTGCCCACTTGACACACTCCTCCTAAACTCAAAACTGAGTTCTTGCTCACTCCTTATGTTGTGTTTTCAGAGTTCTCCAATAACTCTGATGTGCATTCCTTGCACAACCTTGGGAGCCCAGAACACTCGAAAATCCACACAGACAGAGAATTCTATCTATTCCTGCAAAGGGAACATAATTGCACTCATGAAATTCACAGAAATTCAGTAAACATTCAGAAGACAAATGCTCATTCACATAAATAACACACACATAGATACATATACAGGAAATTATGCTTTTCTATTAAATCTAAATGCCTTTACAATGTTTACAGTGTTTACAAGACTGGACTTCAACAAAGTCTCAGTTCTTCTCCTCTCCTCCTCTCATGAACTCTCCTAATCTATCCAGAGATAATTAATTTGATCCTCATACAAAATAGGGGCTTGTCGATCCTTCCTCACCTAATACATTAAATTACATTTAATTGACAACTCATCTGGATCGCATCTATATTCATCTACCTGTCATCCATTAAAGGCGACTTACACTATCCTTACACAAATTTAATGGATCTTCCTTTCTCCATCCTTACAATCTTAATTACATTAACTTTTATATTTAAAACCAAAATGAGAAGGTTGCGCCTCTCTCCTCGGGATCTGCTCCATCCCTCATGTGTTTCTACATTGGTTTCTGACTTGGATGTTGAGTGGGAGCGATGATCTTTCATCATACTCCTCTGCTGAAAAAATCATGAGCTCATGCTCATGGCTCCTCTGCTACTGTTGTTGATATCCTCCTAGATTCAAAACTTCATTCTGGAGCTCCTCATCTGCTCCTCTTCTCTTTTCTTGTTGTTGTTGTTGTCCTACTGCTACTGCAAGCTCTCCTCCTAGTTTCCAAATATTATGTTGTAGGGCCCCATTAATCTTGACACTGCAATCTCCTCTTGTCCACCTCCATATGTTGCTAACTGTCTCCTTTTTTGACCTCAGCATCAACTTCCTTATCTCTTCAATCTCCATGTCCATCTTATCCATGGTTTGTCTCCTCTCTTGCAGTCTACTCTGTTGTTGTTGCATCCCCTCTTCTTCATCAAATTATAACTTGAATTGTTGGATGAGCCTCCTTTGGTTCATTATTCTTTCTTCCAGCGATTCAAGTTCCTTGCAGAGATAAAAAAAATCCATGTTGTATGCTTCCTCTTCTACTGCAGATTCCAATTATGCAGTTATCCTTTGTTCTTTTCCCTTGTTGCAATATATGAGCATTTCCACTGAATTCTCTTCTTCTCTCCTCCTTTTGTAATATGAAATGACAGGCTTTGTGGGTTGTCTTTCAACCTCCTTGCACGCAGCATCTTCATTGGCCTTTCCAAGATATACTCTTATCTCCCCTACCATCAGAACATGGTTATGGTCTTTTGTTCCATTCAAATTTTGGGAATATGTCTCTCCTTATTCCTTCTCTTTCATCTCTTGAGAAGATTTCAATGTCTGCTCCTTCTCCTTTTCCTTGACAATCTATGTTGGATGTCGTCCTTCTTATGCAGCTGCATAAAACATAAACTATTAGTTTTTAAAACATTTGGCCCAATGGCCTCTTCTATGGATGCCTCCTGCATCACCTCCTCATGTGCAATAAATGCACTGGCCTATGTTGGGATTCTTGGTAGAGAAATGTTAATCCCCCTAATGATCAGAATGCACCTTTGATCCTCCTCCTTTAGAGTTGAAGTATTCAACTTCTCATCATCTTCATTCATGCGGCTTGTGACCCCACATGAATCTTCATGCTCAATATCATGAGGATTCTCTCCTACCTCTCTCTCCTTTTCTCTCAACACTCTTTGTTGAATTGAACTCTCCTCTAAGTTTCTGATACTCTCATATAGTCTCATCTTCTCATTGCCCTCCTAGAAATATGACTTCTCCTTTCTGCACTCCTAGAAGTTTATGAGATCTTCAGTTGATCTCTCTTCACCATATCCATCAATTATTTTTCCTTTCTCTGGTTTATAGATGTAAAACATCTTCTCCTGTGAGTCCTTGAGACTTTCTACTTGCCTCATCCACCTCCTCAACACCTTTTTTTTCCTCCTGACAAACAATTGTTGGATAGGCCACTTCAACCTCTTTTTCATGGGCCATTCATATCTCCAACTCTCTTTCTCTTCTTGTTACATTCTCTTCCATTGCAACATCAATCTGTTGAACTCGTCTTTGATCTCCTTGAGCTCTTTATCCATCTCCTCTTAATTCATATTCTTCTAAGTTGCTTCCATGGCACTCTCTCTCCTTTCCTCTCTGAGCTACAATCAACCTCTGCTCAGCTTCTCCTTTCTTAGCCTATGGGTTCACATGCTGGAACCTCCTCCAATATTTTAAAGTCCTGTTGAGTGTAGGTACACACCTTGCTCTCGCTCCTTGACCTGAGCACTCCTTGATATTTTGTTTGGGTACTCTATCTGCTCACTTTAAGAGCTCCACAGGCTCTTTTTTGTTCCAAGAATGCAACTAGTTATTTCCTTCTTTCAACCCACCTGGTTGTCTATTGTCCATTGCACACCTACAAACAATATTTACGTAGAGCTCTCATGCTCTGTCTTCTACTTACTTTGCCTGCTGTCTGCAGACAAAATCTTGCTCTGATACCACCTAATGCAAACGTGTTGCGACCTCCCGGTCTAGGATCATTCACAAGAGCCAAGTTGGCTCTTGGATCCTTGCAAAACCCATGGATTTCACACACAGGCCCTTTTTTTCTCGGCTTCTAGGCCCCACAAAACCTACTTGGAGCTTATATTATCCCCCTTTCTCCTTTGACTTAAAACACAAGCGCTATCTTTTTTTTTCCCGATAGAATCGACATATGACCTCGAGATAGAACCAAGCACTTAGATAAAAGGAACTATTCGTAGCTTCAGGACTTCAACGCTCCAAAGGATTCACCAAAATTCACACTCAAATCACCCGGAGAGGTTATCGGCTGAATCCAGTCATAAAGCAATAATGACCAGCAGGTGTAGGTTTTACCCTATCCCTCCACTCTCCCATCCTTTTAAACGCTAGTTCTAATGGTTGACAGGGATTATCCTCCCTCCACAATCTACGACCAAGATCTAATCCGAGACTCCCGACTTCGAAGTTTCCGTGCTCCAAAAAAAACCATCGAAACTTACCCGGACAGTCGAATCACCGAACCATCAAAGGCTCGGGGATCTAATGGTTCTCGTTCTCCTATAATCAACGGCTAGTATTTACTTCAAACTTTGGAGCTTCAAGATTACTCTGCTCCAAATAACAACGACCAACTCACGAGATAGTCAAATTGTCGAACCACCGAAGGCTCAGAGCTCTAACGGCCCATGTTGTGCCACTTGATCTATGGCTAACATTAATTTGGGACTCCTGGATTTGGGGTTTTCTCCTCCAAACGACACAAGGACCAATCTTTCCCATAGTTATGAATCGTCGAATCGTGAGATCTACGATTCACGTTCTCTTGCGCTAAGATCCAACGGCTGAGATCTGATCTCCTTTTCCCGCGCTTCTCCTCTGCTCTCTAGGATTCCTTCTTGCAAGATCTGACAGCCCAGATCTATTTCCACAGCCAATCCAACAGTTGTTGTAGCTTCCTCCTCCTTTGTAGCTATACCTTCCCTTCAATAGGGGATTTTTCAAGTTTTAAAGGTTGCGGCCTTCATCTTCTCTTACAAGGTCGACTCCTTGGACTTTGCTTGCATTCTATGAAACATTATCCCTCTTGAGCTTGGAACTTATAATAAGTTCTCCTGTGCATTCCTTACGCTGGGTTATTGTCCCTCCTCAACTTGTAATTTCTCTGAAATTTAAAGGGGTTTGGCCCTTATCAACTTCTATAGAGTCCTTCCCTGACTTCTGCTCTACGCATTAATATTATGCCTCCCTCCTGAGCTTATGAACACTTTTAAAGTGTTCCTTCAACACCCTCCTAGCACTTTGTGCTCTTCCTCTTGAGCTTTACCAGCACTTTGACGAAGTCTTGGATTCATGCACCCCTTACACTCGCTCTCCCGAGTCTTGGACTTTAAAGAATCGTCTGTGAACTCCTTGTGCTTACTTTGTGTATACTTGCACTATCCAATCTGATCATAACCAGTTCCGGTGTGCCCACTTGGCACGCTCCTCCTGAACTCGAAATTGATTTCTTTCTCACTCCTTATGTTGGCTTTTCAGATTTCTCCAATAACTCTGATGTGCATTCGTTGCACAACCTCGGGAGCCCAAACACTCGAAAATCCACACAGACAGGGAATTTTATCTATTCATGTAAAGGGAACATAATTGCACTCATGAAATTCACAGGCATTCAGTAAACATTCAGAAGACAAATGGTCATTCACATAAATAACACACACAGAGATACATATGCAGGAAAGTATGCTTTTGTATTAAATCTGAATGCCTTTACAATGCTTACAGTGTTTACAAGACTGGACTGCAACAGAGTTTCAGTTCTTCTCCTCTCCTCCTCTCCTGAACTCTCCTAATCTATCCAAAGAGAATTAATTTGATCCTCATACAAAAGAGGGAATTCTTGAGCCTTCCTCACCTAAAAAATTAAATTACATTTAATTGACAACTCATCCGGATCGGATCTAGATTCATCTACCTGTCAGCCATTAAAGGGGACTTACACCATCCTTACACAAATTCAATGGCTTTGCCTTCCTCATGCCTTACAGTATTAATTACATTAAATTGGGATTTAAAACCAAAATGAGAAGGTTCTGCCTCTCTCCTCGAGGATCTACTCCATCCCCCATGCGTTGTTGCGTTGGCTGCTGACTTGGATGTTGAGTGGGAGCGATGGTCCTGCATCACACATATAGGATAAGTTAAGGGAAGAACATTCAAGAGATATCATGTCAGCATTAAGGTGGCATTAAGTGGTTACACATGGACAACAAACGTAAGAGAGCAATATTATGACCTTCTTAATGGGTAAACATATGTGAGTCAAAAATGCAAACTTTATATGATACAATCATAAATCAAAATAGTCATGTAACACAACATAAAAAAAAAAAAAAATGAATTATAAAAATAAGTTGTGAAAAATCCATAATTTTTTTTCTAAAATATATATAAAAATACATCATCTAAAAACTCAAAACAACACCTTGCTCTATAAAATTACTAAAAATATGAAAATGGAAACACAACTTCTTGATAAAGGGACATCAATTGACCCAATTCTTCAGGGTTTTTGGTGTGATAACCAATCTTTCAATCGAAAGTGTTGATTAAACCATGCCACATCAATCGATGGATCAGCTCCATCTATCTATGGATCAATGAATCAAATCCTATGTCTAGGGCTTATCCGCTTTCTTTTTCTATTTGTTCCAATTGTTGCTCCTTCCTCTTTCATTTGGCGGCTGTATTGGTTGTTGGATTGCAGTGGCTGGGTATTTTTTCATTTTCATTCAAATATGTGTTAATATGAATTATTAAATTTTGTATTTTTTTATTTTCAAATTTATATATATATTATTATTATGAATTATTAAACTTTATGATTTGTTACTTATGGAGCATCTACATAATATTATTTAAATTTATTACAGAGAATTTTTATAAATTTCTTTTTTTTCATTTGGAGGGGTATTTTATACTGTTTCTATATATATTATATTATTATGAATTATTAAACTTTGTGACTTGTTATTTATGGAGCATCTACATAGCATTAGTTAAATTTATTACTGAAAATTTCTATCAATTTTTTTCTCTTTCATTTGGAAGTGTATTGGTTGTTAGATTGCAATGACTGGCTGTATTTTTTCATTCTCATTTATTTATACTGTTTCTATATATATATATAATGAATTATTAACTAGTTGTATTTTTTCATTCTCATTCATTTATACTGTTTTTATATATTTTTTATTATTATTATAAATTATTAAAATTTGTATATTTTTTCATTCTCATTCATTTATATTGTTTTTATATAGATTTTTTATTATATAAATTATTAAATTTTGTGACTTGTTATTTATGAAGTAAATTTACTATTAATTAGTTAAATTTATTATAGATAACATTTATATTTTTTCATTCTCATTCATTTATACCATTTTTAAATATATATTTTATTATTATGAATTATTAAACTTAGTGACTAATTATTTATTAAGCATCTACATAACATTCATTTATACCATTTTTAAATATATTTTTTTATTATTATAAATTATTAAACTTAGTAACTAGTTATTTATGAAACATCTAAATAACATTAATTAAATTTATTTAAGATAAACTTTATTATAAATTTATTACAAAAAACCTTTACTATATTATTATTATGAATTATTAAACTTTTTAACTTGTTATTTATGAAGCAGCTACATAACCTTAGTTAAATTTATTACAGAGAACCTTTATCATATCTTATGATAAACACAACCACTAACATTAATTAAATTTATTACAAAGAACCTTTATCATATCTTATATCTTATAATAGACACAACACAACCACTAAATGAAATGTTACTCTCATCTCAGCAATATAAAATGACTCAGCCACTGACTGTGAAGCTTCATTTGCTCATGCTAACGAGTGGAGTGTCTAATCAACTTTTGGCATTTCAAAACTTCCTCAGTATATATAAAAAATCTCATGCATTATTACTTTTAAAAGTTCCTACACAAGTTCCTACATAGTATGTATACAAAAGAAAACTTATGGCTTTTCAAAATATCTTACACAGTATGTATTCAGAAAACTCATATATTATGACTAATTGTGAAAATCTACACAGTATGTATACAAAAGAAAATTTATGGCTTTTCAAAATATCTTACACAGTATGTATTCAAAAAACTCTCATGCATTATTACTTTTAAAAGTTCATACTAATATATTATGACTAATTGTGAAAATCTACACAGTATGTATACAAAAGAAAATTTATGGCTTTTCAAAATATCTTACACAGTATGTATTCAGAAAACTCTCTCATGCATTATTACTTTTAAAAGTTCCTACATAGTATGTATACACATAGTATGTATACAGAAGAAAATTTATGACTTTTCAAAATATCTTACACAGTATGTATCCAGAAAACTCATATATTATGATTAATTGTGAAAATCTACACAGTATGTATACAAAAGAAAACTTATGGCTTTTCAAAATATCTTACACAGTATGTATTCAGAAAACTAATGTATTATGACTAATTGTGAAAATCTACACAGTTGGGATTTTCAAATTTTAAAACTTAAAGATAAAAATAATTTTGTGAATAAGTACAATTATGCTCTTAGGTTGATATTAAATCAAAAACTGAAAACTCATGGTTGATGACTAACTACTGAAAATCTATGGTTGATGACTAACTGCATTATGATTAACTGTAAAAATCTACATAGTTAATAACTAACTACATTATGACTAACTGTAAAAATCTACACAGCCCCAAGATAAACAATTTCGAATTTTCATAAAACATAAAGAATAATTTTGTGAATAAGTACCATTATGCTCTTAGTTTGACATAAAACCCAAAAACTGAGTAATAATTTGGTGAATGACAATAATTGTGCCCATAATAAACGCTCTTAGTTTGACATAAAACCCAAAAAACTGAGGAATAATTTGGTGAGGAATAATTTGGTGAATGACAATAATTGTGCCCATAATAAACGCTCTTAGTTTGACATAAAACCCAAAAACTGAAGAATAATTTGGTGAATGACAATAATTGTGCCCATAATAAACCAAAAACTGAGTGCACATGATCACTAAAGAACTGATAGTGTTACATTCAAGACTGAGGGGAAGGGCTCTCAACGTGGAGAGATATGCATATTTTAGGATGTACAGAGATTTTCATTCTTAACAAAGTTTTGACGCTTCGTGCAAGTCTCGAACATGAACATGGTTAAACCTCTCTGTATTGTTGGATTTGGCTTAACCTTATTTCAGTTATAAAAGACATTGTGCAACTCTCGAACATAGTATATAAGCAGGTGTCCATGATTTCCAATTTAATAAGCAAATTTTTATTCATGGCAAAGCTGGTACCATGTATTCTAGCTTCTAATAAAAAACAATCGTAGATCGTAAATGCTCTGAACACGTTGAAAATCGGGTCTTACTGGAGGACACGAACACAAGAAGATGGAAATGATATTCAGAAAAATGCCCATTGTACCTAACGATAGCAATGACGAGAGAAAAATAACAGGTTTGATGCTGGAGTTCACAACTCGTTTTCTCATACATTTCATGTAGCCGCATGCATGTGTTTCTCATCGGTCATTGAACCTTCGATCGTGTAAGATGCGGTCAATGTCTAACGAGGCAATGGGTAATGTTGAGTCAAAGCCAGCAGAGATTCCAATCGGTGGAATCTGCTAATATTTCATGTTGAAAACAGTGGCATGCTTGAGAGCCATAGTGATCCCTGCTACTGATCCTATGGCAGCAACCAGAGTTACAAGAAGGCAGACTAAGCTAAGGAACTGCAGCAAGATCCATTTTCGACTCCACTTTTTAACACTGGTTTGAACAATATACATTTCAACGGGAAAATAAACCGTGAGTGGCCAGAATGACATGGCACCGATAAGCCCCATTATGGCGTTGAAAAATGGCAGAAGCATTGCAATCAGACTCGTCGACACCACAAGTGAGCTCCTCAGTAACAGACGAAAAATTGTGAACCGAACCGATCCACGAAATGGAAACTTTATAGTGTAAACCCTATGGACAAAGCCACTCATTTTCCATCTACCACGAACCCAGTCTTCAATTACTGCAAATACAGGCTGAGAGAAAACCTGCCAAAAAACCAGCAGTAAACCGATAAGCTAATCCAGTGGAAAATGAATTGTAATGAACAAGGTAAACATGCAATATCAAGATACCTGATATGCACCCACTATGTGAATAACGATGCAGAGGTTAGCAATGCCAATCAATCAGAATGGCTCGTAGAATCCAAACCCAGTTAGCATATTTCCAGGAGCATCATTCTCAAAAGCTGCATACCCTGCCAAGCCTATGGACATGTAGAAAAGCGTCGTCACACTTAGTCCCATTTTAGTTGCCTTTTTCATTGTTTTGTTCTCCGGCGGGGGAGATTTCAGGGTATCCTGTGCAATGCAAAATTGCAGAGTCAGCAAGAGAAATACCAACATTGGCCACTTACATGAAAGGAAATAGCACTACTAGCACTTACCTGTATTTCAATAAGAACATTTGAAAATGAGTAGGAAAATGCCATGTTACCCAATGCTTGGAAAATATACCAGGTTTTCTTTGCTGGTGAAAGTTCAACCATAGGTACTCCCATTAGGCTTCCAGACAGATGCTTTCTACCTGCAGGAATCCTTAAATTGATTTCATGTTACTGTACTTCTTATTCATAGAGAAATCGAGAGAAAATGGAGTGAATCAAAAAATACTACGCTTATAACTGCAGTTAGATTTGATGAGAGAATACAAGAACATATATTAAAACAAGGCAAACCTGGAAATTTTTCTATGCTAAGACCGAGCCCAATAGAAGAGTATGAAAAAGACATAATGGCTGCAACGATTGAAAGCCACGAAATTTCCTCCAAACTCGGTAGCTGAGACAATATAAGTTCCAGCACACCAAAGATAATCATATATAGATTGCCTGATATACGACAAGGGGCATTCTTCCCTCGTTCATGAAAGCATCCCGCCTTTTTTATTGCCCTGTTACAAACCAAAATAATCTCAGCCTAACAAAAAAAAAAATCCGCAAACCATTTAAGCAGATACAGGATCCTGTTAGGTTACAATTTATGCTTACATCATGCTGGTAGCTGCCGTAATTGTGTAACCAATTAGACATCCGTAAAGATTTGAATATTGAGCCCACATACATAGCGAGACCTTATAGCCGCCTAGTGCAAAACCCAATATATCATAAAAAAAGCTGAATTAGTATGAATGTAAAGCAAAAAACTTCAAAAGAACCAGAGCAGAGCATAGCATGTTATTCATGGAGTTGTTTGGGAACAACCTAGAATGGCCTTCACAGCATCCCTGTATTTGTAGTTCCTGGCTCCAGTGACTGGGTGATGTGACCTATAGCAATCTGTAAGTAGAATAGCACTGTAATATGTAACCCACGAGAAAGCCAGGAGAATGGGTTTCCCTAGAAGCCATCCAAGCTGAGCAACACTCCATGGCAAAGATAAAACTCCTGCACCTATTACCGCAGTAATCACATGAGCTGTTGCAGTCCGCACATCCCCTATGACCAAAAAAATTCATGGAGTTGTTTGGGAACAACCTAGAATGGCCTTCACAGCATCCCTGTATTTGTAGTTCCTGGCTCCAGTGACTGGGTGAGGTGACCTATAGCAATCTGTAAGTAGAATAGCACTGTAATATGTAACCCACGAGAAAGCCAGGAGAATGGGTGTCCCTAGAAGCCATCCAAGCTGAGCAACACTCCATGGCAAAGATAAAACTCCTGCACCTATTACCGCAGTAATCACATGAGCTGTTGCAGTCCGCACATCCCCTATGACCAAAAAGTGTTTTATTAATCCCAAATAATATATTCAAAAAATCCAGCCCAAGAAACAAACCTCGACCCACTACTCCAGGCCGGATTCAGCGCATTTTCAACGATGAAATAATATTCAAAACAAGCAATGGGTACCTGTTCTAACACGCCCATCGTCAGAACTAATATCATGTTGTTTTTCACTGTCGTGGCGTCCAGCCTCTACATTCATAGCTGTAATGTCGGTCAGTTCCTCCATCCTCGCGAGTTAAATGTTCCCCAAATGTAGAAATGGCTTGAGATGCATCTGTTGTTCAAACCGACAGTTTCGCATCAGCATTCAAACTTTGATCCTGAAAATCATGTCCTGAAACTGAAAATGTTTGTTCAGACTATTACAATGCAAATGTTAACCAGCTCATATTATTGACTAAACAGAAACACATATGAATACACGGAATCATCGAAAACAGACCATATTTGATAATGGTAGAAAATAGACAAACATATACAACGAACAATATACAGTAATAACACAACGCAATGTCAATGGAGAATTACCAGCGTATCTCAGAAATCTCAAAAGTAAACATGGCTGAACATGCATTTACCAGAAAGGAAAAGAAAAATGGGTTAGGTCTTTCATATCGGAGCAAAATGCGTGATCACAAAAAAATCGTTACCAAAGTAAACGGAGGACTCATGCCATCAATTCTGGGCGGTCGTTACAATTGGTGTTTTGGCGTTTTATAATCGTTTTGCTGTGACCTAATTGAGACAAAAGAAGGTTGTCTGGATTCCTTCAACGCTGTGGAGCTTCCCAAAGAAGGTAGTGCTACCTCGAATTTGTTTCAATGGCCATGTGGCAAACAACGTGACAAGCGACCTGGGAATTTCCGCGACCGTACGACAGGCCGAGTCTCGTTCATGCCAAAAAATAACTGCACCCCGTAATAACTGTTGGTTACGTTATCGTATACGGCACCGAGATATGCGCAAATCTACATACAGTGTATGTGGACGCATATATTGTTACTAATGCTCCATCTGAGTTATTTATGGGGCAGTCTATTCGTGCAGTCATCGTTCTTTTTCTGTGGGTTAGCTCGCCCGAATTTAGCTGGTCAAAATTGGCGATTAATAAACAGCCTGTTGAGCAGGTTTTAATGCTGTGGTAGGTGGTATATTAA
>SNQJ01S0133372.1:7402-25705 GCA_010110895.2 Picea sitchensis
CTATAAACAAACAAAGCTGTATATATAAATGTTTCTGCATACATTTACATTCCTGAAGATATTTTTGAAAGATAACTACTGAAAAGTGGGGACTTCTAAGAATAAGATTTTTCTGGTTGTTGTGTTGATTACAGAATAACTTTTTCATGTTGTTGTTTGATCATAGAGTCTTTCTTTATTTGCAGGTGGACAATCTTCTTTAGCAGATTATTGTGCATCTTTTGTAGCATATTCAGATGGTTCATGTACAGACACAAACAGTGCACGATCACCTGACCGCATGTTGGGAGAAATGCGTGGAATTGATTCAAGGTGAGTTGTCAAGCTGGTCTGGCTTTAACGTTTTTTGTCTTCAGTGTATGTTTCAAATAAATGATAAGCAGCTTTACCCGAGGGCGCTGTTCAAACTGTAATTTATTTTATTTTAATTAATGTAGCTAGCATCTTAATTTGTTATGTGCTCTATGTAGTATGTGTGCTTTAAGATAGAAATCTAGGTAGTACTTAAGCTGTCTGCAATCAGGTCCAAAATGCCATATTTTGTAGCATATTCAGATGGTTCATGTACAGACACAAACAATGCACGATCACCTGACCGCATGTTGGGAGAAATGCGTGGAACTGATTCAAGGTGAGTTGTCAAGTTGGTCCGGCATGTTTCAAATAAATGATAAGCAGCTTTACCTAAGGGCGCTGTTCAAACTGTAATTTATTTTATTTTAATTAATGTAGCTAGCATCTTAATTTGTTATGTGCTCTATGTAGTATGTGTGCTTTAAGATAGAAATCTAGGTAGTACTTAAGTTGTCTGCAATCAGGTCCAAAATGCAATTAGACTGGTGATTCTGAAGAGTATGGCCATTTTTTAAATATAGTGATAGTATTTATTTCATCCTATATATATATATCGAAATTCAAAAGCCTGAAACTTGTGTAAAGTTATAGTTATTGGAACCTTATGGAAGTTAATTTTCATTTTTTTGTGGAATATCTCTTCTACCCTTATTACACTAGAGAGTACTTCTTATAGTTTATTATGGCATGGTTTTCCAGGTGTATGCCATCATCATTAGTTCGAACTGGCTTTGTACGAGGGACTTTAACACAAGGCAATGGATGTTATCAGCATCGTTGTCGAAACAAAACATTGGAGGTACAATGCAAGTTTAATCTTATCGTGCATCATCATTATCTAGTTTTGATGGTAAATTTAACTTATTAGCCAACTTCCCCTCTGCTTTGGTTCCATAGACTTTAGCATCAAGTATTACATACAGTCAATTGTCTAGTTGCTGCATATTATGGTTACATAAGAATCAAATAAATCAATTTATCTGCTGAGTCTAGATTTAGGACTTTTGCTATGGGTATGTAGGTTTTCAAAAATCCCTTTTGGGGTATTTGTTTTACCCCTAGTATGAGTTTGCTAGACTCACTTTTAGAAAGAGCTACCTAGTTGTTTCTTTTCCAGAATATGACTTTTATTTCTCTAGCCAGTGGGAATCTTATGCACTTTATCTTCTCAAGTCATGAACTTATTGTAGCACTAGCCAATTATCTTCGCAAGGTCCAACATACATTGAAGGTACATAAAGCATACAAAATATGATGGTTCAAGCATATTTGAAACTAATAGAGACAGTCGCTGTGTATGGATGATCTTGAAACAAAGGCAATAATTTTTGTAGTTAAATGTTGATTTTTTGTGAAATACACCTCCTGAGAAAACCCCCCAGCACTTCCCCTCATTCCAAGGATGCTACCCAAAATGTTCAGATTAAGCAAAAGCTTGAGGTTTTATGGGCTCAAGGCCATTAATTAATAATATATTCATTATGAGCTCAACATGTCACTGCGTGAATTGAACCCTGGTGGGAGGATAACGCCCCTCGCAACCGCTTGGGCTAGACCCAATTGACTTAAAACTTATGCTTTCATTGGCCCTGAAGATATTTTTTTTTACTTGCACTAAGTTGGTAATCTTAATATAGTCTTAGAAATATGACTTAGATTTGTTCCAACCCGATTATTCCACTTCCTTGCTGTAATGAGAAGAAAATAGAGAAAGCAGAGGTAAAATAATCATTCTTTGTATTCTTTCAAAGAATACAATTTAGACAAATTATGTCAATTATTCACATTCATGGTACTAACTACTAAACTATAGAGCAGATTGTAGAGAATTGCACTATTGATTTTATGCATTTTTGTTAATTCTCATACCTAAATGCATTTCATTTTTAATGTTTTTTTGAACTGCTATACTTTTGTATATTTGGTTCTTGTGTACATATTTCTTCACCATTCAAGGTGAGTGTATTATCTATACCAGCACCTCCGGTGAAGTTCACCATTCAAGGTGAGCATATTATCTATACCAACACTTCTGGCAAAGTCTTTCAGCTTCAACACCATCTGAATCCTTAGAATCTAAAGGTTATATGAATCAAGTGCAAATATTGGTAATAATTGCAGTCCACTACCTAAAAGGTCACTCAACCAACTACTGAGCCCACTTCATATGACAGCTGCATTAAAATTGTGAACATCTCTCACAAACCACTTTGAAACATTCAGATGGATGCAAGGTTGCATGGCAAGGGCCCATGCATTAGTTGCAAGTAAAAGAAGTATATTTAGAAGCCAATCCCATACATTTGATCATGATTCATGAATTTGGACTAAAAATGGGAAAACCTAAGGGATACTTCCCTACTTTTGGAATCTCTAGTAAATCCGTTGGTGTAGACCATTGTGCCTAACCTAGGGGGATTTGAACTGGGCACCTGTCGACATGGAGCTAGTCCAATGCCCAACAACATTGGCGACAATCAGTTGAGCCAACTCTGGGCTCACAGTAAGGATTATATACATTGAGCATATAAAATCAATTTTAGAACTAATATTTTCAATGTTTCTATCTATCTTTGGATTTCTCATTGATATCTCTCCTTAAGTTGTCTGTAGTTAAGAATGCCCTCAACATTTATTCTTGAATTAACTAGACTTAATACAATGGGAGTTTTGTCACTCTAGTCATAGGATTTATTAACTCTCTTCAAAAAAGTCATGTCGTATGGTCAGTAAGAATGCCATGATAGTCAAGGTAGAAGGAAGTGTGAAAAGCTAGCATCTTATTTTCCATTCTAATGAAATCAGTGGACAACAAATAAATAAGAAAGGTATATCGTTGTTTAGCATGTATGCTCAATTTAATAGTCCATCTGGTATGTTGCTTCCTGCTTGACTGCTCTCCGTTGTTGTTTCATTGGAGCAGGATATCAAAGAATGTCCATCAATTTGAATAAGGGTGGTATAAATTCAGTTATTGTAGCATGTTGCTAACCAACATGTTTTATATTTTCTCAACTCTGAATTGCAGTCATCATATATATATCCTCCTCACTTTGTTAATACAACATTCCTAACGGTCTCAACTTTATATCATTCCTACCTTCACTTCACTCAGATGTCTTTCTACAGATCACTGGGCAAGTGCTAGAATCATATATAAGAGCTAGACCATGAATCTTGATAAATATGTCATTATCAACAAAATAACAAATGTGAGTGTTGACTGTGGGTAAACCCAACACATGACTAATAATCTAAATAAAATCACTTTATTAATTATTAGCACAACTAGGTTACTCAACTAAACATTAGGGGAAGCATAAAACAAAACCCATAACACATTGAACATGAGATATTTAGGTAAACAAACTCTTTGAAAAACCCTTTGTGGGAAAACCAGATCTGTGATGGTTTTATTTCTATAAAATCATGGCTCCCTTCCTAGGATAATGGCCCTTTTTAGAGGATTACAATGCTGCAACTGGTAGCCTAGCCCACCTGGCTGCTGTCTCCTTGTTGCCCCTTTGCACGCTTCCTCGTGTCCCACCCACTCACACTTGGATGAAATCTTTTCACCCACTCAATGAGATCTCCCCACTCTCTACTCAGTGTGTCTCATCCTCTCACCTAAGTCAAGCAGTCTTTTATTACATTGAGTTAATCCCAAATCCAAAACCCTAGATCTCCTAAAGTGATGAATGATTGAGATATAATCTTCACATTCACTTAGAGCTAACGACTAGGACTTAATCATCAACTCACTTTTAGTTACTAATGCCAAGTAAACTTAGGCATTTGACTTAATCAATTAAAAGGACATTCACTTTACCTCCCACATGCTAGACATCGAGCCTAAGTGGAAGTACCTTCTCGATGCTAGTACATAAACACTCCCTCTTAGCAAGGAAGGAACTTCTACCACTTGAATGTGTCTCTATCTTCGATATCAGGTTTTCTACTGTGTGTGCTCTCCATTCCACTTGATTGGTTGCACCCCCTGACATGAAAATTATCCTTGCTGTCTCACCAAGACTTGACTACGAATATTTTTTGCCTATGCTTCTAGAAGCCTCCTGCATGGCCGTCTTGTACCATGACTTCAGACACTTGAAGGCCTTCCTTCCACCTAATCTTGAAGTCCACGAGCTGCTCAACGCTTGGTTACTTTGCTCCTTTGTCTTTGGTCACTGCCATTGCTTCGCCATTGCTCTATAGACTGCCCTTTTAGCCCATACATGTTGCTCTCTCTAACCCCAAGCTAGATCCTCCTGGCATGATCAACTTCCATGTTAAATTTTATATGCAACTGCGAGAGCCATTCTCCCGAGGATGGCTAAGACCCTAGATCGAGATCTAGCCCCTGCACTCCTCGTTTCTATCCGGGAACCAAACAGTAAATGCCATGACAAAAGACCCTTGTTAGGGCCCCCAAGATACGACTGGGGTTCTTGGTCTGGGACCATGATAAAAGCCCCCTAGATATGTCTAGGGGCCCCCATATGGGCCCATGGACATGGTCCAAGGTACCCATGCCCTCGGGCATAGGGTTTCTTGGTCTAGAACTGCTACCAAAAGCCCTAGATACTAGGCCCCCGGACATGGTTCAGGTACCTGTGGGGCAGGGGTTTCTGGTTGGGACCAAAGAGTTAAAAGCCTCAGATATGCTCAGGGCCCCCGACTGGTTCAGTGGTGCCCCGCGCCCTGGGGCATGGTTGATCCTTGGTCTCTAATCTTGGTGGATAAGACCCCAGTGGAGTCCTGGCTACTTTATCTTCATCAAGTACTTGATGGCATGCCTTTCCTTGAAGAAGGACATAACCACAAGAGGGACAAGTCCCATGCGATAAAGTAATAGGTTCAGATTTGAAGGAATGAGTACTGCCACCTTGCAAACCCTTGCCCTGTTTGATTGGTTTGGGGTTTTGTTATTTTATTAAGGGGTAATGTTTTAAAGTTAACTATTGTCACACGTTTAAATTCCAAATTTAAACATGTGACTTTTAAGTTAGCTTAAACTACCCCTCTAACCCTATCCTAAACTCTATATAAGAAACCCCCCCTCACCTTCTATTCATCTATTATCCTAGTATGCTATTGAGTTTCTTCAAGTTCAAGCGGGCTCCTTTGTTCGTGGAGAGCGCCTTGATCTCTGTTGTAGCCTCCCTCGTACAAATGACATCCTCAGGATTGCCGAGCCTCCTTTGTTTAGCGGCAACCTTCTGTATTTTGCCGTGGAGTGCCTTTGTATTTGTCAGGAGCTGCCTTCTTGATACCCATCAGAAGTCGTATGGGTTCTTGTGGGAGCGGCCTCTTGGAACTCCATCAGAATCGTAGCCTCTTGTGTGATAATAGTTCTTTGTTTTCTCTCACGTATTTGACCTCTTTCTTCCGGTTTAGCTAGCTACTAGCCTTCTTAGTGATTCTGCCTCCACTAGCATGGCACCAATTTTCGTGATCATATCCGGGCCTCTGTGGATGTGTGAGCAAACTCTTTTCAGATCCGGCCTCTCCCTCCTAACTGCTGTTTGAGGTGTGGCATACTGTGTTTGTTGCTGACATTATAAAGGTTTTTGATATCCTTATTCTATGTCTTCTGTGCGGCCCATTTTGCTAGGGCAATTTCATATTGGTGCCATTTGTTGAAGACTCAGTTTCGTTATTGCTGAAACTAGGGTTTACACACAGCTCAGTTTTGCAGATCTAAAAGGTTCTGGGTAAGGGTTTTACTGTGTGATGGTTTGGGCATTTGTTTACCTCTATTGGGTTTGTGTTTTCACCCTGTGGCCCTTAAGCTTGCGGCAAGAAAGTTCTTCATTCTTTGGTATAGAGATCCACTATAGATCTATGGACTGAACTTTGTCTCGAAAGTATTACCAACCGATCTACACCTACCGTGGTTACCGTACTTTCAAGGTAAGTTGGTTAAAATGCATGTCCCTTACTCACCGGATTTTGATGTCGCTTCAGAATTGTTTAATCTAGTATGTATTGTGTAGTATCTAAAGATATTTATGTTGTGAAAATGTTAGGCGTGACTTATTATTCCATATCCGTGTTTTGGGCATATAGATTCATTGTATATCTCTTATCGTTAATATTGCATTAGAACAGATTGTTGTATCATTAGATCTGAGTTTTGATTCATATTAGAACAGAGTTCATTGTATAAGTGTATTGCTGTCCTTCAATGCATCTACTTTCAATGTTCGCCATCTCCGATTGAATGTGATCTATTTGTTTGAATCATTGAAATTTAAAAGAGACCACTGCTCGCTAATTTTACCCTAAATCTAACGTTCTTCCCGGACTAAGACTCATAACTTTCAATCAATGGTAGACCGAGCACAATTCTCCTCGAAGTTCTTACCACCCATAACACATTCACACTCATGCCACCGATTCCATCCGTATGGCATTGTTCCGGATCCCTGGATTGCATGCTTGCCCGCCATACCAAGTTCCATATACATATCTGAGTCAGACTTTGTGAAGCTTTCGAACAACTCTCGTGCTCCTATTAAATGACACGAGGCTCCACTATCTATCAAGGATGCATCAACTGATATGGTGCCCAAGGTAATTTGGGAAACAAGTAAGAGCTCCAACTACTCAAACTTCTTGGGAAACTCATCCACTTAAGCCTTTTCCAATGCAGCTATCTCTAATTATGTTTCATTTCCCCCCTTATTCATGTGTGAACATTTCCCTGCATAATGTCCAAACTTGTGACATGCATAACACTTGACCTTGCTCATGTCCTTGCCGCCTTGAGAGGTAGACTTCCACCCAGGAACTTTGAACTTGCTCTTCTTACACGGCTAAAGTAAGAGAAACATGTCCTTGCCGCCTTGAGAGGTAGACTTCCACCGGAAAACTTCTTGAACTTTCTCTTCTTTACATGGCTAGCAAGAGCAACGTTCCCATCATTAGCCTTGGACCTACCTCCATTCGGGCCATCTTGAAGTTCCTCCCACGAAGTCATCCCACAATTTGACCAATCAGAGTGTCTCTCATGCCAATGCATTCCTTTGAAGAACGATGTCAATTCTTGAATCCTTTTGAGTGTTATCCTCACCAACTCTCAATCAACCATTGTCTCCCCAATTGTAGCCAGTTCATCTCGAACCTGTTGGATCTGGGTGAGATAAGTTGTCACCGTGTTTGATCTTGTCATCTTTGTGTCCATGAGCTTCTCCCTTAGCACCATTTTTTGCGATTCTCGTTCTTGCTCTAAAACAAGCTTTTCGTATTCTCCACATGTCCTTGACAGCTTGTCTCTCCCCGATAAAGAGCTTATCAAGTGATCCTTCACTCCATCTAAGATTATGTGTCCGACTTTCACATCCTTCTGATTATGGATTACCAGTTCTGCCAACCGTTGAGGAGTTATTTGAGCAAGTCAAATTCCCTGCATCCTTCCTCCATCACCCAACATAATCCTCTCCTTTCTTCCACGACTATAGTTGGTTCAACCTATCTTCAATCAACTCGCCGCTTATCACGACAACTTGTTGAAAAAACTCAAATTAACCGCCGGACTCGCCGCCAGCACAGCTCGAAAGGTCGCTTCGGGCAGCCTCTTTGTCAAGGTTCGGATCCTTCGATGACTGGATTTTCTCGCTAATCGCTCGACTCATTCTACCGTTGCCCCGCTACTTGCCTACTACTCTGACCGGCGCAATCTCGGCAGAAGTCAGCTTGTCTGTCTCGACGCTTTTATTCTGCCACTCTTGCAACCGCATGGTTGTCTGTTGATGTCCCAACAACTATCTTAGCCTCGCTTTCCGCCTTTGGTCGTCAATTTTCACCGGCTACTGCCGCTGGCCGCACTTTACAAAGGCTCAACTCGGGGATCGCATTCTTCATCCGGCTCTGGGCTTTTACCGTAATTCTCGCGTGGCCTTTACTCACCGGACGCCGCATGTGTTGGTGTTGATCGCCGGTTTTGTCACAGCCTCACAATGGTTGTCGCCACCAATCGACATCAAGCAATTTCGCGACGACCGCCTTTCCTCTGTCATGTCCTACCACCTCCCCGATCCTCCTCTCTGCCCTTTGTTGACGCACCTCCTAAAACTGACTCTCCTCCTTTCTTCTCCTCGACCGTCACAACCACTTGATGTTGTTACGGCTCCCCCTCGTCGCCGAATCTTCCTCTTTCACGCTAGCGGTTACTCCACGATCTCCATCCCAAGCTGCCAAATCTCTGCTTGATCTCACTTGGTGGCTGCAACACACGTCCAATAACTATCTCGCTCGGCCTTGTTTGTCTAGCTGCCCTTTCTCAGTTTTGTAGCCCATAGCTTGCTTAGCAGCTGTGCTTACCCGCAACCGCCTCCACTGCTGCCCAACCTTGCCTGGAAAATTTAAATTTTTCCGCAGACGTAAAAATTTTTTCCGCTACAGAATAACGGTCTCATCTCCCTAGCACCGTTGAACCTTAGAGCTCCAACTCTAATACCATGTTGATTTTTTTGCAAACTCAGCAATACCTACTTATATACATGATATTATTATTGATAGCATATTCAATATTTTATATTGGGCCCCTTCTCGTGAGGATTACAATGCGCCGAGCATAGGTTATGTAGCCTAGCTCACCGGCCTATCTCCTCAACGCCCTTGTCTTCACGCTTCCACTCACACTTGGATGAACTCACACTTGGATGAATTGCTATTCACCCACTCAATGAGATATCACTCACTCAACCTGTGTGTCTCATCCTCTCACCAAGGCTGCCTTTTATTACATTGAGTTAACCCAAAATCCAAAAACCTAGATCTCCAAAGTAATCAACAGTCGAGATCTAATCTTACTGCTCAATTTTAGATCCAACATCTAGACTTAATCAACTCACTTAAGTTACTAATGCCAAGTAAACTTAGGCATTTAACTTAATTAATTGAAAGGATATTCACTTTAATTAATGACTCATAAAAAATGAACTTCCTAAAATTTCATCGTAGGTGGTTACAAGAACCACTTCCGCATGCTAGACATCAAGCCTATGTGGAAGTGCCTCGTCCGATGCTAATACATCAACACTCCTTAGCGAAGTAAGGTATTTCTACCACTTGAAGGTGGCTCTATCTTTGCTATCAGATCTGCTACTGTGCCTGCAGACTGTAAGATTATATGGACTCAGCAAACACCAAGCAAAATGTCAGCAAAAATTTGCCAATAAAAGAAGAAAAATTGGACAAAATATCGCCTCGCAAATATTTTCCTCGAGATTTATTGAGTTGTTGTTGAGTCAAACTTTTCAGGTTTGAAAAAACTCACAAGTCAAATTCACTGAGTCAAAGTTTGACTCTCTGTCAAGGTGTTTTTGTCCCTGGACTAGTTTTGCAACTGGCCACATGTCTTGCAAATCTGAATCATGCCCAGCGAGTCCTACTACTATGGATGGAGATTATACGGAGCTTTTAGTTTTCATGTAATGGATGGAAAAGAGCATCAAAAATTGATGATCGCCGTAAACAATAAATGGATTTGGGCCTTTTTTTTTAATCTTTCTGCTAGATTTATAATTAGTAATTATGAATCCATCAATTCCAAGCACATTTCTGTGTTTTTTAAGTGTTTGTAGGTCTGTTGTAAATTTTAGATGTGTTTGGGAAGTTTTCCTAAAGTTTTTACGTGTTCTGGATTGAAGTGGCGTAATAAGATTTTTCTCGAACTGTGCAAATTATTGTTTCCCTCGCTTTCAAAACAAGAACTCTTGCCAAGTTCGCTAACTTGCTAAAGAAGTTGGTTTGGTTTCAAGTGCTCTGCGGAACCACCAAAAATACATATCACAACAGGTGTTTTATAGTACAGAGTAGCTAGATAGAGCAAAGAAGCTAGGCTAGGATAGAGTATGCTAGGCTAGGCTAGGAGGAGTAGGCTAGGCTAGGTAGAGTAGGCTAGGATAGCATAGGCTAGGCTAGGCTAGGGTAGAGTAGAAGGTAGAGTAGTCTTCAAGGCAATTGGAACAATATTTAATAAAACACAACCTGTGATATCCATAGTAGTACACAACTACAATCCAAGCAGTACACTACTACACCGGCACACGTATACTTGATCAATGACATATATAATCACAATAGTTGAACACATCCACCATAGTAGCATACATCTACTATTCGAGACATACAATCTCCATAACAATCATTTGATATCAACTTTCACGTAGTATTGTTATGATATAAAATTAATCATCCGGGCCATTCTTCCACTTCACATCCGTGAGATCCGGAAGAGCATTTGCCCTCAGAAAAGTCTAACATCAATGATGAGAAGCATTCTGACTATTCTTTCAAGCAAGAAGAATAATTGTCCCTCGATTTTTGAGCTCTGACCATTCCCCACCCCGGCCATTCTTCCCACACTAAACAAAGTGAAACCTCGAGAGAATAAGTCTTCCCAGAACAAGCTTGTCTTGATTGTTGAACCTAGACCATTTTACCTATCCGGCCATTCCTCGGACACTAAACAAAGTGCAACCTGTGAGAGAATGAATTCGCCCTAGGGAATGACCGTCTCAACCATTTCCTAAGGAAATGACCGCCCTGCACTAACCCTCCAAAATGAACCATTCTTTGAAACTCCTCACAACAGTGAACTTCGAAAGAATACCGTCTTGGGCTGAGGGACTGGCCTTGATTGACCATCAAGAAGAGAGATTGTCCTAGACCATTCCCATAAAACCACAATGGGAAATTGTTGTCTATGGTACATCAACCATTTTTATTACTTTAAAATGACTGCTCGACCGACCATCAACCGGAAAATGTCTCATTCCTGAAATCTCAACCCACTTCTCCAGCGAACCGCCATCCGACCATTTTTCTTAACCGAAAAATGATCGCCCATAAATCAATAACACATCGCTCCTCCCAACCTCGCGGAGTCATCTCTTCTTTTCAATAGTGAGTCATTCCACGAAGCTCCAGCCTTTGAGTAATGCAAACTTTTCATCTTGGAAATAGGATTTACCAAAATATTTGCTTATCTTCTAATATGTGGATATATATTGAGAATCCACTGACTTCATCACAGAATGTGTAATGCTTGATCTCAATGTATCTCGGTCTTTCTGGAACACCGGTTTTCTCTAAAGGCTTTATCGACTATTGTAGGGAAGGGTTTAAGTAGCTTGAGTCAAGGCTTAAAACCGCGTATCAGAGCTTCCCCACCCACTGTCACCGGGATGGGGGGCTCTTTCTATTTAGGATGTCCAAGGGAGAGCCCCATGTAATCTAGGTTTCAAGGGTATAAGGGTAACGACCGTCAAAGTATCTCTTCAATGACACGCCAATAGAGATAGTCAAAGAAGATATTGTTCCACCGGATGGCACCTGCTATAGACAAGACAACCAGAATATGTGCCGCAGCGTTAGTATTTCAAAAGGATTAATGACTATCTTCAAATATACATATGAGCGATGATCCAATGCTATTATTGACCTAAGTCAATGATTGCTAAACAAAGACCAATGACTAATATCACCCTTCAATAAATGCCAAGAGATAATGAGCATTCAATGTACAATATTAAACCCTTGTATTATATCACAATGCAATAAATATTCCAATTAAGCTCATACAAACACGTTGTTATACACCTATCGGCCGCTGCTATGGATGTGACGTCAAGCATTAATTGATAGGTCAAATTGAAGACAATGAGTGGAACATTTGTTTTAATAGGCTTACAAACAATTAATGACTCAAAGTCTTGTTGTCGCCCTTATGCACACCCTGCGTATTTTGAGCTAAGCCCGCCTCACTTAGTGTGCCCTCGGAGACAATGTCTAAGTTCTTGCCCACACCGGCCACCTTGACAAGAACTTCTTCCGCCTAGGCTTACCCTAGGGAAGCCAAGGGGTTGGGTTGGGTTTTAATTACAATGTTCTAGGAGTATTAAGGGGAAACTAGCCTAAGATGACAAGCAAAGAATGTGTGCAAGTCTAAGTCTAAATGAGAAGAAGCTCTTCCTAAGTCAACTAAAGACTAGTGCCTAAGGTTGCAATAACTATGTGTAAGGGTGGTTCGCATAAGAAGTTCACAATTAAGTCAAACCAAACTACCCAAGATCCTAAGATTAGAATTATACAATGATTACACAATGTTACAAAGTTTACAAGAGTTACAGAAAAGAGCTATCACACCCTAGGGGCTACATGCCCCAAGTGGCACTTACTCCACTGACCTTCAATCAGTATCTAAATCTATGTTATTCAAGAATCAAATAAGTGATGCTTCCCCAAGTGGGATACTCAATCACTATTTGATGTAATAACCACAACGATGATAATTGATTAAATAGATATTCAAATTGAAACATAATCCAATATATCACAACACCATAAAAGATAAAGAAATTTAGTTGAAAGTAAAAGATGTAACAGAAAGATTATCACAAATGTGTTATCCTATCAATACATCTACTTCCCCAAAGATGCACAAATGTGATCTATGCAACTAGTGTTCTCAAGTGGCTTCTTAAATCTCCCACCCCCCAAACTATGTGTGTGTCTCTCAACTTCTAGTTCCACCAACTCCGCCTGGTAAGATACTGGCTTTTACCCCCAGCCTAGCTTCCAAGGTTAGCCCGGCACTTCACCACAATAAGAAGTAGCTGTAAAGGGGATCTCCCCTGAACGGACCACCTGGACGGTCCCCACTTCCCTCTCTCTAACTTTCACCCGCTTTAGATGACATCGAGTTGTTGAAGACCCCTAAAATGTTGTTTTAGGGACCCCTGGGTGGGTCTTTAGGTGTGTTGTCTGCTTAGATGAGTTTTAAGCACTTTTATTTTACTTATTTAACGTATGGCCGCGAGCAAAAGCATTAAAACGAGTGTTTGTAAAGGAAATGCTTATGACACAATTCACATGTAGAGATATAGCAATATGTAAGCAAATGTTTAAACCATCAATGTAATATCATCACATAATCTCAAAAAGATGTTAACCATGTAATCTTAAACCATGTAATGAAACTGAAAAGCAATGAAAGTTAAACTTGAAAGCACTTAGACGTTAAAACCATAAGCAATGTAAATGGATGATGTAGTGTGTGTTTGGTAATGAAGTTAAATGTGACAGCTTAAAGATGAGTTAAGCATGAACATATAAGTTTAAACCATCAACATTTAAATAAATATTATAAATTCACAAGTGTGTTAAACTATAATCAATTAAACTTCAAGCTTGTGATAGATTAGACCACGATCATTATACCCATGCTAGATATGTATGAAAAAAGACTAGAGTAAATAATGACCAAAGCAAGCACCTTGAGCATCATCCAAGTGTGTGATGTGTGAGGATAGTACCATAAATAATAAATCACAATGTATGATGTGTTATTTAACCAAGTGAAGTATGAGCAATTAGGTGTGTGAGAAGTGATTGTTTATGACAACATTAAGTCATTAAACAGCTAAAGCATCAACAACATAAATATCAACTTCTAAATTTGTTATCACATGTACTTAAGACATAAGTATCAAACCATTTCAACTTAAGTATGTGTAAATTTCAGAGCTAACAATTTGCACAGATGTTGAAAGCTTAAGGGGATGGAAAGAGTTAGATTTGTTATCACAAGTGTTAAGATTTCAATACTAAAACACAAACAAGGTTATAGAGGACTATCCATGTGCATCTAAAAGTGTAAGCATTTAAAACCTTAGAAAATGTGAGAACCACTAACCAAATGTATGTGTGTTATGATATAGGTAGCCAACAAGTATTAAGATTGTGAGAGCTTAAAGAACTAGGAGATTTAGATCATTAGCATAAGCGATTAAGTCAAGTCAAATCAGAACAAGATTACCTTCTATGCATTTAGAAAATAAGAGCAATTTAAACCTTAAGCATGTAGGTTATCAACTTACTAACAATTGTGTGTTATGTGCAGCAAAGGAGACCAAGGCCGTAAGCACAAAGTGAGGAGGCTGTGAGGTAAAGGTGTGATTGAGTGTGCAACAGAACCAACAAAAGGATAGGGCCGTGAGCACTTAAATGTCGGGTAGGTAAAGAGTGCCAAATGGGCACTGGGCCGTGAGCCTAGAAAGGCTAGGCTGTGGGCTTAGTAGGTGCCTCCAAGAAGGGCCCCAAAACAAAGCTCAGTTTTAGATTTAGAAAAGATTAGGAACCCTAAGCAATATTACTTACAAACCAAGCCAAGTTATCCAATGAAAGAGCATTAACAAGTGTGAACTTAGCAAGTAAACGATCTAGAACTCCATCATCATATGCATGTAAGATAGGCTAAATAACTTCAAAAGATATAGATCTAGACTGTAGAAGCACCATGAAACTATCTAACCATGAACAAGGAAAACAAGAGCATATGAATGTACTTAGAAGGAAAACTTAAACTTGTAAATGAAAGATTAGTCTAGAGATTATCAAGTTCTAAGATAGAGACAAAACCACAAGTAGATCTCCTTAAGCCAAGGGCGAAGATATTGGGGATGACTTCCCCAAGGTGTCAGCAAGTGAGACTACCACTATCAAGACAAACTTCACATTTAAAGGGCTTTGAGTCCGCCCACTCGTGAATCGTGAGGCTCTTGAATATTGACTAAGGACAAGCTTCTGGCCTACCCCTCACGCAAGATCTATCTTGATAGTGCTAGCTATCATTATTAGATTTACTTATACAAAAGAATAAAGGAAATGAAGTACAAGCTAATCTAAGGATTATATTCACAAAAGAATGATTAGATCTAAGTCAGGTTACCTTTAGGGCTTCAAACCCTAAGAAAAACTTCAGAACATGTAGAAGTGAGATAGAAGAGGAGAGATGTTACCCAAGCTCAAGAAGAGCAAGCTTGGAGGCCTCCTAGGTATTGTATACAGCATATGCTTTCAATATATGACGCTACCCTGCAAAATCAGCTAGCGCCAAAGCTTGTTGAAACACAAGAAAAACAATTAAGAAAGTTATGGAAAATTTCGTAAACACGTAAAATTTCCAGCCAACAAAATGAGAGATAAAATATGTTTTGTGACCTTTCTAAACCAAGATATGAGCTGAAAGTATATGGAATGATTTCAGAAAAATGTAAGGTAAAGGAAAGAGATTTGGAGTATGTGAGAATCTCAAGGGATGACTCCTCCTCTAATCTTCTCCCAAGTGAAACCCTTGATGTGACCTCCAAAAGCTTAGTGAAAATATGCAACATAGAACAGATAGATATCTTAGATCAACCTAAAACAAAATACTTGCAAATTCTAGGTTACCCAAAATAATCATGAGACAACAAGAATACTCAAAGTTATCTCAACCAAGCAAACTACTTTGAACCCAAGATCTATTTAATATGAGCATATAGACAAAAAGTAAACAACATCACCTCATGTGTATGGAGCAAGAAGAATACTCAAAATGCACCAATAATCCTCCAAAGCTTTTTCTCATTACCAAAATGATGGAGCAATGAGATGGATGGCAAGATGGTAAGAGCAAGAAGATGGAAATGAAAAATTTCAGCATAATAGAATTAGCAAAATATTGGTGAAGAAAAGAGAAGCAGGGAGGGTTCCTTTTATACCCCAAGAGGCAAAAAGGAAGTGCCCTTGGATCAATGCCAAGTGTTGGCTTGCTAGCTAGAAGCACAAATCTCTAAGAGGGGCCGCCCTAGCTAGGGTTTGGGGCTTCGGAATGATGCAAAAACTAATTTGTGAGGTGGAGGGTTTGAGATAGGCCATAACTAACCCAAAGGGCCACTAAGCCTAGGAAAGACAACCCAAATGATAAAAATAACATTTGGTTAGGGTTTGGATGAGTTGGCACCACCACCCAACAAGCAAGCACCCAAGGAGAGAGAAAAGAAAAGGTGGGCGGATTTGTTAGGAGAGTTCTTAGAAGAGGAAAGGTCCCAAAAGGGCTCCCTTGTCATAGGAAAGAGAACCCATATGCTGGCATTTGGAGCTGGGTTAGGGTTTAGGGTGTGAGGAGTAACTCCCCAACCAATGGGGTGCTAGAAGAGGAGGGGTGTGAGGGTTTTAGGGAGGAGAGCTAGTTAGGATGGGGGGTTAGGCCAGTGTGGGTTAGTGTGTTTCAGCTTTTAGGGTTTCCTTTGGTAGGTTTAGTGGGAAGGTGCACAAATTCATGTGTGGGTGCCTAGTTTCTCGTTTTGAGGAATAAAAATAAGAAATTAGTTGGTGAGGGTCGAATTCCACCTTAGGGCAAGGTAAAAGATGGTCAAAAGTCAATTAATAGGCTGAATTAAGTTGGGAAAAGGTTGGGAAGGTTGGTAGATTAGAGGGTCTCTTCGCCACTTTCCACCTTTACATCCACTCATTAACTCAAAATTAAAATGACTTTGTGATATTTAAATAATATCACCTCAACAATTAAAATTGCTGTTATCAATTTAACTCCACTCGAGGACTAAGACCATGTTAACTTAGTCCGACCGGAAATAAACTTGGCCGCTAAGTGGGGAGTAAGCCGCCTCTATTCATTTTGAGCACAAATACCCCTATCTTTCTCCCAAAGATGAAGTTTTACAATGTTAAGCTCAAAAAATAATTAATTAATTAAATTAATTAAAAATTTAATTAATTAAAAAAAAACTACTCTAGACTCGAATGAATTCGGAACTTCGACATTGCCTAGCATGGTCATTTACAATAATCTTAAAAGGTTACCGAGTGAATGATATCACTGAGCTCCTTCCACCATTTTGGAGGAAGCCCGTGGAGGGAAAAAACTCAATGGAGATTAACCCCGATTAGTTAGGCCGCATTAATCCCCAAGATGAAAAACCCCGATGAAAGCGGAACCTCCCTCGATGTCAACATCCAAGGTACCCCACCTAACCATGATCCATATGCACATTATTACATTATATATCTCGCGGGCGGAACTCGCCATTGTAATTTAAGTGTCGGGTGTATAAAACACCCAAGAGAACCATTTCGCCTCGACATAGAATAATCTTCATGATAATAAGTTGACCTCCTGCGGCTAAACAGGCGGTCAACAAGTCTATCAAATGAGGTGAGAAAAGTCACAACGCCAAGTAAGCCAAACAAGAGATCTAAAAGGTGTGACATCACCTATACTGCCGCTACATGCAGTTTAGGTTAGCTAGCCAAGAAGTGGACGTTTTTGACAAATCAACCAATGAAAACTTGTGAAACCTCTATGGCTATGATAAGATGACTAGGCCGCACTTTTCTATCCAAACACAAGTTCAAAATCAGCAAGACGTCATCTTATTAGGGTTATTTCAAGTTGCTAGGGTTAGACACTAGGTTAGTTAGGGTTTCAATTTTAAAGAGTGTTTGAAAGAGATTTGAAGGACAACAAGCTCAAAAGTATCTCTTAGACTAGTGCCTTGGGTAAATGGAGTCAATTGAAGTGAGACCAATGGTTTGGAAAACTTAAACTTAAGGACAAGAGGGTTAGGGTTTGATGGTGTTGCTATGGCAAGGCCACCAAATCCTAAAACCCTAAGAAGGAAAGACTTAACTAGGTGTAGCTAAAGCTAGGCCTAAAGCTTCCTCTTCTCTCCTTAAGACTTCTTTGGCAAAACGGCTAGTTTAAGGACACAAATCTATGGCTGAAAAGTGTTGCTTAAATACAAGGCTTTTCAAAAGCCTAGAAGTAAACCCTAGGTGTAAAACAAATTAGGCCTAGGACGCCTTCTTTCTTCAATTTGTGCTCTAAACTAACTCAAGATAAGAGGGTGTCTAGTGTAGCTATGGCTAGGCTAAACCTTCTCAAATCAAATGGCTATAAGATTTATTCATGGGGACATGAAGCCACAACCTACTTGTGTGTTGGCTCCCTAGAGTTTCAAGAATTAAGCAAATGACAACAAGATAACTATGTATGCAAGATGTTAAATCAGCAACCATTCATTCAAGAAGTTTTGATGAAAGAACACTTACAAAATCATGAAGAAGCATAATCCATACCCTAGTTGTAAACCTTCC
>SNQJ01S0133375.1:0-25705 GCA_010110895.2 Picea sitchensis
CACACACACACACATATTTCAAGTTATAAATCTCGAGGAAAAATCCCCAAGTACTTGCCCTCATTTTCGAGTATGGTATCCATGGTAAACCCTAAATTCTTTAGGGCGCAACGTCAATAAAAAACAAGGCTCGAAGCCATTACAATAATATATTCTTTTAAAAGCTCAACATGTCACTTGTGGGAATTCCTCGGTGGGGAGGATAACAATCATTCCTCCCAACCACCCAACCTAAACTCAATGGACTATGTGTGTGTGTGTGTGTGAGGGAAAAACTCATGGGGAAACCCACCTGGTACTTCCCCTCATTTCGAGGATGGTACCCATGGTAAACCAGATTTTGTAGAAAGCCAAGGATTTTTCGATAGCATGCTCATTTAAGAGTTAAACATGTCACTTGTGGGAATTGAACCTGGGTGGGGGGGAAACACCCCTTAGCACAGATCACTTGGGCTAAACCCAATTGACATATATGTGTGTGTGTGTGTGTGTGTGGTTTTTAATAGAAGGGTATTATTAAATTTTCATATAAATAGATATTTATTTTAATATATAACTATGAAGGTCAAGCAAGAGTGGTGGTGTTCCCTCCATTGAAGTTCGATTCCTCTCCAGAGTATGGTATGTTTAACATTCTCCAAATAAATATCTAGAGGATGTTGTCATCAAAAAAATGTACAAGTCAAGCATGGTAACAAAGAAAGTCTTTAATACCCCTCGTTCTATCAGTATTCTCTCAATCAAAAAGTTGATTAGATGACATTAATCAAACATTAAAAAAAATGCACAACAATTATAAGATGGATGTGATTTATATATAACGAGTTTTTTTTATAGAGATATTATAAATTTTTCATATAAATGCATATTTATTTAAATATATAACTATTAAGATTTAGCAAGAGTGGTGATCTTCTCTCCTTTGAAGTTCAATTCCTCTCTAAAGTATGGTTTGGTTAACATTCTCCAAATAAATATCTAGAGAATGTCATCATCATCATTGAAGCGTACAAGTCAAACATGGGATGTCTGTTGTCGCCCCTTCTTTTCATTCTGGTTATGGAAGGTCTTATCCTTTCTTTAAAGAAAGCTCAAGCTGATGGTGCTCTATCATGGATAAAGGTTTCCAAATTAATAAAGGTTCTTCATCTATTGTTTGTTGATGACATTCTTATAATGTCGAGAGCTTCTATTGCAAAATGGGAGAAAATCCAAAATATTCTCCTTGTTTTTTGTCGTGCTTCGGGACTAGTGATAAATGTACAGAAGTTTGTTTTCCTGCATTCTAGAGTCTCTCTGGAAACTCTCCAGTCTTTAAAATACTTATTCCTTTACTCCTACAAAGAGCTTACCGTAGGATTTAAATATTTGGGGTGCTTGTTGAAGCCAAATAGTTATAAATTGGAGGATTGGCAATGGCTTTTTGATAAGTTTGAGACCAGGATTAATCATTGGTGTAATAGATGGCTCTCCCTGGGTGGACACTTTGTGTTAATATAAGCGGTTTTAGAGAGCCAACCAGTCTATTGGATGGCTCTTGCTAATATATCGATTTCGGTTCTCCACAGGATTTGCAAGTTGAGTATTTCTTTCCTCTGGTCGGGAAATAAAAATAAACGGAGTTATCATTTATGCAATTGGCAATCAATTATAAAAACAAAATAATATGGAGGTTGGGGCATGTGAAACATCTTTGTTTTCTATAGAGCTTGAGTGACAAACACCTTATGGCAAGCTCTAATTAAGTCGGGTATCTAGCAAAGGGTGATCAAGGACAAATACATTCCACATGGGTCGGTGCTGACATGGTTGAGATCAGTAGATTCGGTTACTTCCTATGGGTCCCAGACTTGGAAAAATCTTCTGAATACGTTACCAATTATACTTCAATGGTTGGCTTGGAAGTCGGGCACGTGACACTCTCTTTCAGTAGGGAAAGATGCAATCTTAGGAATGGGACATGATTATTTTTTTATCACAGGAGCTGGTGAACAGTCTTAACCAAAAAAACATTCATCTCTTGTATCAAGCAAGCCAGGTTTTGTCGAGGGGATTGATAGGCTCAATCTGGATTAGTAGTGATGAGTTGGGTTTGGTTGAGGAACTTACAGCGGAATGGGATAGATACATGCAGAATTTGATTGATTTAGGAATCAAATTAGTGGATAGGTCGGATGAATTAATTTGGACAGGTGGTGATATGTCGGGACAAATTTTTGTCAAGAATGTTTACACAACCTTATCAAAAAAAATATGGAGATTCAAAACAGGGGGCTGGAGGAGGAAACTCCGGAAATGGGATTGTCCACTTAAGATAAAGCTTTTTGTTTGGCTCTTAGCTGAAAACAAAATTTTAACCTGGAAAACTTTGCAAAAAAGAGGTTGTAAGGGGCCAGGATTATGTTATCTGTGCAAAAACAAGAGGGAATCATGTAAACATCTTTTTGTTAATTGCTCTTTTACTGTATCAGTTTGGGAGAAAGTGAAAACTGATGTAAATCTCACTTGTGGTTGGAATGGCATATCGGTGAATGAATGTTTCCAAAACTGGGCAAATCATAATTTTAATTTACAAGCTCTCCTTGCTTATATTTGTTGGTACCTTTGGTTGGATAGAAATAATTCTATCTTCGAGGCAGGGACCCCCTCTACTATGAGGATAGTGTATCTTTCTCTAGGAGTAATGGGCAATCTGGGGAAAAATTAAAAAGTTTATGCCCCTAGGCATATAACTACAATCTTTCATGTAGATAAAGCTCTTGCTTGGTTTGATGGGGTTGCTCAACATAATGGCAAACTTAGTGGTGCAGGCGAAGTCTTAAAGCTAGATGATCATAAGGAGTACAGATGGACCTTAAATTGTGGAAGTGGAACAAACTCCAGGGCAGAGCTCATGGGAGGTTGGGCTACTTTGGCACTTGCTTCAAGGCTTACAGTTTATGACTTACATGTTATGGGGGATTCAAAGATAATCATTGACTAGCTCAATCACAAAGGATCGCTAAAGGTGGCAACATTAGATGGCTAGAAGGATAGAATTTATGAACTCCTCCCTCTATCCAGATCTATCTCATTTGCACATATATATAGGGAAGAGAACAAAGAAGTTGACTGTCTATCTAAAAAGGCTCTTTATATCTGCCCAAGGAGAATTGTCTACAATCAATGGGAAGGAGGCCATGAGTGCCCCACACTTTTCTTAAATATGTATTGATCATTAGTGAGTCCTCTTCGGATCTCATAGATTTTTTTGGGCTTGCAGTTGCTTCATTTCCCTCTTTGTTAGGGAGTTTTTTGTCTTGATATTAGTCTCTCGGTAGCTTTGTTTAAGAAGACATCTTTAAAAGGTTTTGGATTTTGCTTTGTTGTAAGAGCGTCTCCTTTATATGGGTATGCCCATAAAAGGATCATCTTTGCTTTTGATGGACCAACTATTTGTAAACATATTATATTATTATGAATATAATGTAAAATTTTCAGTGGAAAAAAACAAACATGAAAAAAAGTTCTTAAAACCCCGTGTTCTATTAGTATTCTCTTAATCACAAAGTTGATTAGATGACACTAATCAAAGGTTAAAAAAAAAATGTCCAACAATTATAAGATGAATGTGATTTATGCGACAATACTTATGCTAAAGCTTTCTAATTTAAACTTAACACATAAATTTTAAATTTTTAAGTTGATGTGAATACATTCTCTTCCGTTTAATAATGAAAATAATAATTTTAATATTGTACTTTGTAAATTCTCTAATTATTATCTATATACAATGTCAATGATGATAATAAGGATTCTAATTAAATTTGACTACATATTAATACTTTCCTTCTCCTTCTTTATGTAGGGTCCTCACTTTAAAAAGAGAATCTAGAATGTCGAACTAAATTGTATAGGGAATTGACATTGACATAAAGAATCTTCGGAGCTTTGAATGAGAGAACCTCAGGAATGCTCTTCACAATTAGGAATCCTTCTTATTTGTTTGTTTAAGACGCGTGGCATGGAAAAAGATATACATAGAATCACACATGGATGTGTTATTAAAGAGATGACATGTGGTGGTTTAGAGGTGTACAATTTAATTATTATTATTTAATTAAAATAGTTTTAATTTATATATATATATATATTTATTAGAGTGTAAAAAATAGAATAAATATAATTTTAAATTTTAATATATTAAAATTAAAAATATCAAAATTATATGGTTTTTATAAGCTATAAAATTGGAAAAAAATTATGTTTTATAGTATTAAAGATATGTAATGTGGAAAAAAATGGTGTTTATTTAAGGATTTTACAAATTCACATATTTTAAGGTGTTTTTGGGTTAATCCGATAATAACTAATTTTTCTATAAACATTATGATTGTAGTTTTAATGATATTATTTTTGTTTTTTAACCTTATAATGCTGGAAATTAGTTTTGATTAGCGAGATTAGTATTGGTAGATAAAATATTTGTAATTTTTCAACGTTGTTTTATTAATGATTTCATTATTGTTTTAAGCCTCATCTTTAAACTTTATACGGATGCAAGATGTCAATATTATTGATATTATGAATTTGATTGTCTTCTTTTATGTGTGAATAGTTAAGTCAAGCGTCATGATCTCTATCTCGACCTCTTTTGAGTTTATGGTGGCTATTCCTCATTCTAAAAGGAATAATAAGGAGCATATCTTTTTTTTCCAGTAGAAAATTTCACCATATATTTATATATGTTGTTCTAAAAAACATAGAATCAAAGAGTAAGTACACAGTCTACAAGTAATACTTCACCGAACAAAAACTAACAACACCATCAGATGTGTTTGGTCAAAATGAGTCCAAAACTTACAAAACATGACAACTTTTCTAAGACAGACCCAGTAGTCTCAATAATATAGATCAAACTTCACCAAGAGAATAAAAAAGAGTGCCATAAAACAAGATATATAAAATATCCATAATCCCAGCCAGGACCATAAATCTCAGGGAAAAAGGTGCAAAGAAAGTGGGGGGCCCTTCTAGCCATCCTGCCATTTGCAATAATGAATCCTTCCTTCTGGGGCCAAAAGGGCTTCCTTCGATAGTGAGTTTGCTTCCTCATTATCTTCTCGATAGATATGTTTGAACTTTATGTCTTTGAACTTAGAAATAAGGGATCTGATCTTCTGCTTCCAACCAATAAGAGATGTAACACAAAGTGAGCACTCATTGTTAATCCAATCGATCACTATCTTTGAGTCCCCCAGTACCTGCAGTTGTGCAATATCAAGTCTAATGGCTAAGGTTAAGGTGGCCCAAGCACCAAGAAGTTCAACCCCTATGTTTGAACCACAATCGCAGTTGTAAGTCCACCTGTAGATAGTAGACTCACCACTCTTAATAATACCACCTACTCCACCCATCTTACCATTGTTTTGTGACGCACCATAAAACCAACCAACATTTGAAAAAATCAAATCAGGAGGTTTTCAAATCCTTTTGGGACAATAAGTAGAATGCGCACCAGAGTCTATCTTCAGCCCACGGATCTGAGCCAAAGCCCCCTGAACAGATTGTATAGAAGATTCGAATAAATAATTATTTTGAATCAGCCATATAGTCTAGCAAATCACAACAGGTAAGCAACCTGAGTTTTTCTCCAGCTTCAGCCAATTGTCGAAGCTCTGTATCAACGAACTCCCTCCCCAAATAGTATTGAACTTGTAATCAATGGCCATACATTTCCATATATCGAGGGTGAAAGGGCACCAGACCATGATATGGAAAGTCGTTTCCTCCTCTCTAAGGCACAAGGAACAAATGCTTGGACCTTCCCACCCTCTCCTTCTCAAATTTTCCCAAGTAAGGACTTTATTTTCCAGCAAAAGCCAAAAAAACAACTTTAATTTTAATGGAATCTCCCATTTCCAGAACGTCCTTCGTCAACCCATGGATGTGACTGTCCAGTATTCACGAGCAAGGGTAAAGTAAATGTTTTTGACTGTCAATACCCCCGAGTGATCTCCTCCATTCCAAATGAGAATATCATCTATAGGAAGTAGTTGAATACCTGAGGAAATAAGAGCTTTGCATAAAGTAGCCCATTCTACTGCCAAGGAACCAGTAAGCCCCAACTCCTCACATGATTTCCACTGAGATGTGATAAATCCACAGGTGTGTTGCGCCAATGCTTGGTATAGCATATTTATATTACAAGCTTTGAGATTTTCCCGTAATTTGCTTGAAAGGAGAGAGGACCTGTCCAAACCCAGGATTTTATCCAACCCTACATAAATAGAATGACCATTCCCTGGTTGCCAGCTAATCCAACATGTAATAATAGGAAGGGATTTCATTAAGTTTTTCCAGACTTGTGATGCCCCCGGTTGGCTGGGCGAGGTAGATCTCAACCAAGTTTCCACAGAGTGATGGGGAAGATATTTATCTTTCACAACATTATGCCAAATCCCATCTTTAAAAAGAGCATGCCATAACGAGTTTGCAGCCAAGGCACAACTAAATAGAAAAAGATTTCTAAAGCCTCACCCACCACGATATTTAGGCTTAGCCAAGGTCTCCCAATTACAAAGACGAATCCTATGCTCATTCTCCCCTCCCGCCCAAAGGAAGTCAAACATAAGCATTCAAATCTTTATCAATACTTGTATCGGTACTACTGCCAAAGCCATCCAATAAACTGATCGAGTTTCCATAACTGATTTAATAAGGATATAACAACCACCCAATGTCAACCAATGGTTACACCATTGATTTATCCGCTTCTCAAATTTAATTGTCAGCCATCTCCAGTCCGAGAACTTACTCTTACCAGGTTTTAAGTGATATCCCAGGTATCATAAGCCCGCATCCAAATCCACAAAGTTGTAATCAAAATTTATTTTAAAAGCATCTATCATGTCTTCTTGAATCCCATTATAGTGGAAGGTAGATTTGAGTGGGTTGATCCTTAGACCCAAAGCACAACAAAAAGATTCCAGAATTGTCTTAATCACCTACCATTCCTCCACATCAGCTTTAGACATAATTAGAACATCATCTACAAAAATAATATGAAGAATTTTGATAAGCCTAAACACTTTGACACCAAAAATTTTCCCATCCAACTGGTCCTTTACCAAAAGAAGACTTAAACACTCCATCACAAGTATAAAAAGCAGGGGAGAGAGCGGGCATCCTTGAAGTAAACCATGCTCGCCTGAGAAAAAGGAAGTGGCCTCTCCATTGATCAACACCACAAATGAGGAGCTGACCACGTAGCTCGTAATCCACTAAACATAAAGAAGGCAGAAACTGGTTTGTACAAGGATGATGCGAAGGAAATCCCAGTTTACATAATCGTATGCCTTCCTAAGGTCCAATTTAAGAATTAGAGCTCTTTGTTTCCTGGTCTTAATACTATGAATGCACTCCTGAGCACTACCAATAACATCCAATATATGCCTTCCTTTTAAGAAACCCAGCTGATTACTAGAAAGTTCTCTCGATAGAACTGGTTTAATCATGTTTGCAATAATTTTGGATACCATCTTATAACACAGATTGCAAAGAGCAATGGGTCTAAAATTGTCAAAGGATTTCAAATTATTCTCCTTAGGAATAAGAGCCAGAAAGGTAGTGTTAAGAGAGCCTCTAACCCTTCCTCTCATCCTTGTATCTTCTACAAGCTCCAATAAGTCGTCTCCTGCCACCTCAAAAAATTTAATATAAAATTCCACCGTTCAGTCGTCCGAGCCTGGACTCTTATCACTTGAGAATAGCTTTAAAGTTTCCCAGATTTCATGTTTAGTGACCGGTTTGTCAATAAGTCCAGAGTCCTCAGTAGTAACAAAGCGAGGATAAAGACGTGCTAGTTCCAACTGATGTTCATGAGACAAGACAATTTCCTTAGAAAACAACTTCTGAAAATATTTGTTTGCCTCCTCTTTAATGTTTGCTTGACCTCTGTGTAGTTGTCCCACTTCGTCTAGGATTTCCCATATATGTTTTTGATTTCTTTTTGCACTTGCCAATTTATGGAAAAACTTTGTGTTATTGTCACCACTTTTTAGCCAAATAGCCTGACTTTTTAGCCTCCATTGTTCTTCTTCAATCAAAAGAATTTGGTTTCTTTCTATTTCCAAGGTCTTAAGTCTGTTGTCGCTAGAGCCTAATCTTGGTAAGGCCGCTATGACATCCCTAAGCTCTCCTTCTAGAGAGACCAATTTTCTTTGTTGCTCCACCCTTCTCAATTTTGCCTAGGTTTTTACCTGGGCTTTTAAGGTTTTTAATTTCAAAACAAACTTGTACTGAACATCAGTTTCCTATGATAAGACAAGATCCTACCACACGTCCTTTACCATATGCTCAAAATCCTCTTCAATAAGCCAAGTAGGGTTTAGCTTGAACGGAAAGGCTACAGGATAGGGTTGGTGGTGAAATTGTAACACCATCGGCACGTGATCAGAGACAAAAGGAAGCTCCACCCATGCCCGATATCTTCCCATCCTCCTATAGAGATCTTTTGATATAAGTATTCGGTCCAACCTTTTGGATATCAGGTCCAAAACACCCCTGCCATTTTTCCAGGTTGGCGTCGGAGCAATCGAAGCCAAATCAATCAAGTGATGAGTCAATAACAAAGTTTTAAAAATATCTACCAATTTATCCAAGTGAGCATGTGCTCCCTAGACTTCATCCGCTCTAATGGTGAAATTAATATCACCTGCAAGAATCATATTTTTAAGATCAAGAATCCCCTTTAAAGCTAGCCTGTTCCAAATTTCTTGCCTCGCCGCACAAGGCCCATAAACATTTATAATATATAAATCCTTTTTATTTATCTGAGAAAAACCTTTCAGTAAAATGCCTCCTTCACACAGAGAAGGAGTCAAGGCTAATTTGTCCGGGTCCCAAGTAGCCAATAGCCCGCCCGATGTTCCAATAGAATCTACTGCACAGATGTACCAGTTTGGAACTAGAGAAACCAAAAATTTGCGTGCCTTCTCCGCACTTACCAGAGTTCTTGTAACAGAATTACATTAGGAGTTACCTTCCTAAACACTCTATGCATGGAGGCAAGTTTAAGGGTCCCCCCCACCCCTCAAATGTTGAGAGTTAAAATAATCATGACTTGGCACAGGCAAGGGCCTTCATGCCTCTAAGCAGCCCAGTCTCAGCAACTGAAGAAGAAACATTGTTTGAAGGGTTACTTGAGAGTATAGCCCACTTCCGGGCACTCTTCGTCTTGATCGGGGAGGTCTCCAACCCCAACCTTCTCGACTAGGAGTAGCTAGAATACGCTCCCCCACCATGAAGTTTAGCAAAATTTATCCCATCTGAAGGTCCAGGTAAAGACAGTAGGTGGTTTACAAGATGCAACAGGAGGGGTACAAACGTATCTACCTCTCGAATAAGAGGAATTAGATTTTCCAGAGTCTCCCCTAGAGTACAATCATTAGGTTCTTCCTCTCGGTAACCAGGAAGAATAAAGGAAGCAACCCTCCCTAAAGTATCCCCAACCCGAGAGTTTGTGTTGGGAGCCACCCGGGTATTGGCCCGGTCCCCACCCTCCGAAAAAGATGTAGAAAGACGAACATAAGCACTAGTATCCTTCCGAAATACAAGAGCTCTAGCCGAAACAGGTCCTGTGTTGGCCCCCGCCAATACCAAACTGGGAGTCCCAAGAGTAGGAACCCCAAACTCATAATGAGTCTGATCCTTTGTAGGTCCCGAGTCCTCCAAACCAAACTGTGTGGGGGCTACAGGGGTAGTTACATTTTTGGAACCCGACAAAAACGCCTTATCCAGAGTGAGTTTCTCCAAAGAAGTCAGAGAATTATAAAAACTAGGGCAGTGAGTTTTGAGCTTACCAGTCAACGAGTCGTCTTCAGTACTATTCGGAGAAAACGAGGAAGAAGGACACGAACCTTCTCAAACCTTTGAGTGGTACTCTAGCGAAGTTGTTCTCTGCGTCTTCCGCAGACGACAGTTTTTAGACTCTGACTCTAAATCCTCATTCATAAAACCCTGACAATAATTTCTTAGATGACCCGTCCAACGACAGAGTGAACAACGTAAGGGAATGCCTAAATAATCCAGATTCTGCACAAAATCTTGATCCCTCCACTGAATCTCTAAGGTTTCCAACAACCCATTGTGTATATCCACCTCAACCAGTACTCAAGCAAGCTTATGGTATTGCACACCCAAAAGATTATCCTCCACAAGTATAAATCTACCAAGAGCACTCCCAATCGCCATAAGAGCCTTCTTATTCCAAAGATTTAAGGGTAAACCAGGGAGTAACACCCAAAAATGGCGACGCTGGAAATAATCATGAGTGGGACTAAAAGATATCTGCCATCTCTTTACCATTAGAGTTCTTATGTCATAGGGCCAAGTCCTATTAAGAATTAGCTCAACATCCGACAAGGACCGAAATCTAAAGCCTAGCCACCCACAAGGTAAAAAGAAAACCTTCGACAAGTAACCAAGAACATACTCCCAAATTGCCTTCACCCACACATATATAGGTGAAACACAAAGAGCTCGATACAAGAACCTACCCACTAGAGATGTTAATGCCAAATTTGTCACCTCCTCCAGCTCTATATCGTTCCCTAGCACCATTTTTCGCTTCGCTTTGTTCGAAAGCCACGGGCGTCTGGAAAACTGACGCGGAGTAATAGACTCACTATTCAACTGATGACCACCATCGGGACCCCTACGTCTAGAAGGAGCCACCTGACCCACCGAAACCGATGGTCGAGGACCAGACCGCTCATAACCAGGACAAGCCGAAGGAAAAAAACATAGCCGAGAGGGGTCAAGTGCTCCGGGAGAAGGAAGCAAAGCATTAGTGTTTTGGCGTTGTGAAGAAAACATAATGTCAGAATCAATGAAGAGCCCAACCTGTTCCCAAGCTGCCTCGTTGATTGCGCTCATTAGTGCATCGACAACAACGTCCATCATTTTTAGAGTTGGCTCCAGGGACAAGGTGCCACCTAGAAGCCACTCAATGCAATCACCAAGAAAACGCGCCAGGAAACTTAAAAAACCTTCGTTTGCATTAAAGCTAAGATAAATGCTCAGGAGATGACATACCCGAAAAGATTGTTCATTAATTTCCCAAACAACCGCTAACTATAACAATGAACATATGTCGGAGCTCTCCAAAGGTCGTTACTAACCCTCCTGAGACTAAAATAAAAACAACGTACCCCTCCAAAAAACTAAAAATTGAGCCATGAGAGCAAGATTCACAGTCAAGTTTAAACCTCCATCCCAAACACACTAGGAGAAACTCCTCGCCATGAAAGGCCACCCATAGAGAGTTGTAGGTTTTTGAAAACGTTTTCCCGCTCCTCCTATCGACGTTGTTTTGGCTCCACCCAAATAAGGAGCATATTCTGGTTTAACTTGAACAAATTATGTTTATATTCTAAACATCTCATCAAGACTTTAGACTCCATGAAAGCACAACAACCGTCAATCAAGAGATTGGGGTAAGGAGTGTCGCAATTAATTTTAAAATTATAGGCCTCGTGATCTCTATCTTGACCTCTTTTGAGTTTATGGTGGCTACTCCTCATTCTAAAAGGAATAACATGGGGCATATCCTTGTCCAACGTGAACAAATTATGTTTATATTCTAAACATCTCATCAAGACTTTAGACTTCACAAAAGTACAACCACCTTTAATCAAGACATTGGGCTAAGGACTGTCGCAATTAATTTTAAAATCATAGGGTAGAATATTTTTGGATTTGCTCAATTTTATTCCAAACCTAACAATAAATTCTACAAGAGCAAATTTCACAACAATATAAAACATCCATGATAACAAAAACATTGAAAATTATTTTTTTCTTAAAAATAAATATATATCCTAAATTTTGTAAACTTTTACTTTTCAGATGTTATTTTCTTTCATGCCAAGAAAAACAATTTACATTTAAAGCTACTATAAATCACATCAAAAGCTCTATATCATGAAGGTAGGGAATAAGCAACATGTTGCTCCTCTTCCTTGTTGGAGTGATTGAAAATGTAATTATTATAAACATGCATAAATTACAATTTGAAATTAGAGAGAGCTTCTTCTTTTTCTTTTTTTTTTTTGTATTGGGGGAATCAACAACTCGCGGTTCTCGTATTCGCGTAACATGGGATCGATACCCGTATGCTACCACTATAACCCTAGGTGCTTCCACGCAGCCCGCAAGAATGGAGCACATGTAAATCAGGGTGAAAATTGACCTTAAGACTTCTTTTTACATATTTCCTTCCATTTACACGATACTTGCCAATCGATCTACACCCCTGCAGACAGTTTATAAAGTATTATAACAAAAAATCAATAATATATATTTTTTTTCATAAAAAATATCTAATTTTTTTTTCATAAAAAATATCTAAATTTTTTTTAAATATGATTCTTCATATTTTATCAATAATATTTAAAATAAATATTATTAAAGTATAACATGTACTCTTAATCTAGAAAAACTAAAAACTTTACATAACTTAAATCCACAAGCTCCTTTCAACGATATACATACATCATGAAACTAGTCAATTCAAACTAATTAAATTAACACACTAAATACCTTGATTTCTTTTTATTTCCATAGCCCTCTAACATGACTCAAAGTGCCATCACAACCCACTTTTGTTTTTATATTGTAAAGGCATCTCCTTTCTAAGATGGAGATACTTATACTTGAATCTTTGACTCATCTGTGAAAGAGTGCCTTCACAACCCAACCCACTTTTATTTTTATATCCTAAAGGTATATGCTTTCTTAGATCAAGATACTTATAGTTGAATCTTTGACTCGGCACTGAATCCTAATGGCCACTTAATTGTTTTTAAACAAACTTCAATTGAGAATATTCACCTTCCACTTTCCCAATATATGGGGAAATATGTTTAAATATAAACTCCTAGATTTACTTTATATAAAAAATTGTCATCGTTTCTTTTCCACTTCAATTTATGGGAAAATATTTTTAAATACAAATACTTTATAAAAGCAAACCATTATTTTAAATGTTATTTCTGTATGGTAGTGGGATGTTACATGGCGCATTGAAAAAATATATAAATAGAATATTCAATTTAAAACACATTAAAAATAAATAAGGTTTTGTATTTGAAGTATAATATTTTTATGAAAAATTTAAGGAATCTATATTTAAGTATAAAAATATTGATGTATTTTAAAATGTTAATTATAAATTAAGGTATGTAAATATTAATGTATTTTAAAATGTTAATTATAAAATGTTTGGTGATATTTTTTATAAATATATTAATGTATTTTTAAATGTTAATTATAAAATGTTTGGTGATATTTTTTATAAATATTTAAATTTTAAAGGATTTTATATAGTTTTTAGAGAATTTTGGCAAGTTATGAAGTAAAATAATTTTATTCCTGAAATCGAACGGGGAGTGATGGTCTATGCGGTCAAGGAGCGGGCTAGTTCACAAGACTGCAATTAGTTGCTGTTCTTTTTTACAGTTTCTCGGCGAGATTCTCTTCGTAGTTTTTCCGGTGGTTTTCTCCTTCTCGGCGTTTTCTCTTGATGGAGGGAGTTTCTAACCACATACCTTATGGAAACCATTGCCTACATGGAAACCGACCCCTCATAATCTGGGAAGCTCTGGGAGATGACAGGTGGAGGACTTATAGACCAGCTGGTCGAGAAGGGTGAAGCTCCTCTTCCTTCACAACAACCTCTAGAGATCGAGCTTGAGTCCACTCTCCAGACCCCTTTGCTCGAAAACGTATTCTTTGGGGATTTCATAGAACCCTGCATACCTGGTTTACTCCATCTCGTAGTTGATACACCACCTCCCCTTGGTTCGCAGCAGGCCTCATACTTGGAATGGTTTAACCAGACTGAAGGAGGTTTCTTAATTTCTTCGTCTACCCCTTCTCAAGCGAAGTTCGAGTCTTCTGGCTTTAACGAGGGAGAAAAAGGGTTTCCAGACGAGGCAACAGGACATGGCGCAGATGGGTTCCCCTTACTATCAGGGGAACAACTGGACCCTCCAAAAAATTCCACCGCCAAGGGATTCATTTTAGCCTTTCTAGATGCAGAGGAGCATAAGGGTTTCAACTGGAATTTGAATTTTAGAGAGCACACAGAGGCGGCTCCCTTTCCTCTTAGTTCTAGCAACAGTATTGATCCCAGTGGTCTAAGGAGGAAGACATGGGAAGGGCACAGGCTAAAATGAAAAAGCCTAAAGTCAAAAGGGAACATTGGAAATTTAGTCCTTGGGGAAGAAGTAGATCTAAGTCAGGTTGTTCACATGGCAAACCAAACCTTGGTGGGTCGAGCCAGTGGAAGAACCTTTGCACTCAAAACCATGGCTGATTGGATGCATAATGCATGGAAGGAACATCTTGGATATATCCTTGATATTGTCGAACTAAATAGGAATTGGTTTGCCTTCACTTTCCTACAACCTCAACATCCAAAGTGGGCATTAGGGAAACCCTGGAGCATAAACAACTCCCCCTTACTCCTCAAGCCCTGGAATCCTGTTTTTGACGCCAACAAAGAAAGGATGGATATTATACCAGTCTGGGTGAGGCTTCCGACGCTACCACTTCATTTTTGGTCCTTTGAGCACTTCAAATTAATTGGGAACTATTTGGGCGACTTTCTGGATGCAGATATGACCTTCAAAGAGACAAAGAAAAGGAAGATGGCAAGGGTCTTAGTAAATTTAAATATTAGGGAAGGTCTTGCCGAGGAAGTCGACCTCAGCTGGGGAAGTTTCACACATACCCTGAGATTGGATTATGAAAGTATCCCCTTCAGGCGTAGGAGATGCCATCAATATAGACATTTGATAAAAAAATTGCAGTATGTCAGTCAGGACCAGAGGCATGGTTTTTAAAAGTGATAAAGGACAACTCCAAAAGGTTAATACTCCCACTACATCCTCAAGTGAAGGAATTCATACTCCGGAAGAACAAGCTCGATGGTCTAAATCATTTCAGGAGGCTCCGACACTGGACCGTCAGACATCCACACTTGATTCAGGACACAACTCTTCAAAGGGAGAAGAAGTTATGTGCACCTCCAATGCAGGCTCAGGATTAGTACCTCACACGACCATGAGTACTACTTTAACCTCATCTCCTCCTATTATTGTTTTAAACAATTTAAATTTAGATGGCAATGAGTGGTTGAAGGCTCTAAATTTCCCAACCCACACAATCCTTCCTCCTTTGAGAGCCATTCGGCGTTCGGCTCCCTTGGAGTTCAAAGTGAACGATCCCCCTAGAAGAAAACGTCTATGTTTTGTAGAAGAGGACACTTCCTCTTCTTCCTCAACGACCTCAACATGGCGCTACTTCCTCAGATCACAAAAAAAAGGACCCTTGGGGGGTTTAGCCATGGAGTCAGTAACTACGAAAAAAAGTGGGCAGGGGAGAAAATCATTGATTTCGAAGGCACAAAAAAAGCCAAAAGTGATCTATTGGCTTGCAAACAACTCTCTATTGAACAGGCGCTTAGAGAAAGGCGAGCCCTTGGAAAGGGCCCATGATGAAATGTTGTTCTTTTAATTACAGGGGTCTGGTTGCCCCCCTTAAAAGACCAGCCCTAAAAAGGGTGATCGATTCTGAACACATTGATATTCTACTGTTACAAGAGACGTTGGGGGAAGGAGAGGAGATAAAATCTAGATTAATCTCCTTGCTCCCAGGATGGAACTTTGAAACCTTGGATGCAACGGGAAGATATGGAGGTCCGACAATTGGATGGAACACCCATTCCATCAAAATTACAAATTCTTGGGGCTTTGAGTATGGTCTTGGCATAACATTCTATCTGCCAGAGCTGGATGAAAATATTCACATCATCAACATCTATGGTCCCTGTCAGAACAGAGGTACCTTCTGGGATAATATTTTCACTAAGTCTTTCCTGGAAGATCAGCAAGTTATCCTAGGAGGGGACCTAAACTTTTCTTTGGGGCTCTCAGAAGTTTGGGGAACACATGCAAGAGTTGATCCTTTGACGGTTTACTTCACACAAAAAATTGTCGAATGCAATTTATTAGATATTGAACGAGTCAAACTCAAACCAACTTGGAGAAATAACAGAGTGGGGGAAGACAATATAGAGAAAAGATTCGATCGTTTTCTGTTAACGAACTCTTTCCTGGAAAATCTTGTTCACTTGAAGCAGTGGATTCGTTTTGGAGGCATTTTAGATCACTTCCCGATTTTTCTGGAGTTAAGACAAGGGTCGAGCAATCCAGCTAGCCCTTTCAAATTCAACAGGACATGGTTAATAGATGACTCTTTTACAAACTTGGTAAGAGAAAACTTGATCGCATTTCTTTCGGAAAGCACACTCTTGGCTGCTTCTCACTTTATTGAAAGTCTAAAAAGGATCAAAGCAAAAACAAAGACTCGGGCTTTCAAGAAAAGACAAGCAGAAGAACTGGAACTTAAAAATATGGAAACCCAACTAAAACGAATTTCAGAGGAAGAAGGGGGTGGATATGCTACTCTAGAAGCCAAGACGACACTACTCATACTGGAAGAAAGGAGAAACAAGTTACTCAAGGAAAAGGAAGAATTGTGGAGGCTGAAAAGCAGAGCTATCTGGCTGAAAAGTGGAGATGAGAACACAAAATTCTTTCAAGATTATGCAAAAGGTAGAAAGTGTTCAAATACAATTTGGCATTTAAAGGATTAGGGTGGAAACCAAAAAAACACATTTGAAGGAATGACAAGAATAGGTAAAAAGTACTTTCAAGAACTCTTCAGAGTAGAGAACCAGGCTACTATAGAAGAAGTGGTAAGTATGGTCCAGTACTTTCCTAGATTCGCCAATGATGAGGATAATAGAATGCTAATGGAAGAAGTTACTATTGAAGAATTAAAAGAAGTAATGCGAAGCTTCCAAAAAGACAAAAGTCCAGGACCAGATGGCTGGACCATTGAATTGTTTTTGGGTTTCTTTGACCTCTTAGGTTAGGATATCCTAAATTTGGTAGAAGAGATCAGAATTACAGTGCAAATGCTACTAAGCCTAAATTCCACCTTCATAGCCTTAATCCCTAAAAATGACAACCCTGATACCTTGGATGATTTTAGGTCAATTTCACTCTGCAACTGCATCTACAAAATTGTCTCCAAAATCATAGCAAGAAGAGTGAAAAGAATCCTCTCTGATAAAATTTCGAGTGAACAGTTCGGATTTTTGGATGGTAGAAAAATCCATGAAGCGGTAGGGGTGGCACAAGAAGCACTACACAACATAAAATCCAGAAAACTAAAAAGCACAGTACTAAAAATTGATCTCTCCAAATCCTATGACAGAGTAAGCTGGCTCTACATACGTCTTCTTCTAACTCACTTGGGATTTTTAGTTTCCTTTGTTAGATGGATTATGTGATGTATTACTACAGTCTCCTTCTCAGTGATTATAAATGGATCGACCTCCCCTTTTTTCGCTCAGAAAGAGGCTTAAGACAGGGTTGTCCACTCTCTCCACTACTTTTTCTCCTAGTAGCTAAAGGACTCAACAGAGCAATTTCAGAAGAAAAACGAACATGGTCTTTATCTGGTATCAAAATCTCTCCTCCCCTCCAAGTTACACATCTTCTTTTTGTGGACGATATACTTATCTTTAATATGGGCTCCAGATTTGAAGCAGAGACTCTAAAAAACATTTTAAGTCTTTTTTCAAAAGCTACCAGAATGGTTATAAATTAAGGGAAGTCTTCCCTCACAACAAACTTACTTACAGAGGAGGAGGTGGGAATATTCAAACAACATTTTTCCTTTATGGAAAAGAAACTAGAAGAAGGCTTGAAGTACTTGGGTTTTGTATTAAAACCTAATGACTATAGAAAAGAGGACTGGAAATGGCTTCTAAAAAAAATGGAAAAAAGTCTCTTATCCCGGAGTCATGGATGGCTCTCCAGGGTGGGAAGATTAATCTTAGTCAAGTCAGTTTTGGAAGCCATCCCAGTATATTGGATGTCACTCTCCTGGATCCCAAAAGGAATTTTGGAGGCAGCTCAGAAACTAACCTTCAAATTTCTCTGGAGCGGGAAAAAAGAATCACATGTGACACGCTGGGTTAGATGGAAAAGAATTGTTGTTCCAAAGGCCTTTGGAGGTTGGGGCCTAAAAAACATCTACCTTTTTTCAAAGGATCTGGCAACAAAAGGAGGCTGGCGACTGATAAGTACGACTAATCTCTAGACAAAAGTAGTAATACAAAAATACATTGAACCAAATTCTTTGGAGACATGGATTAGAAGGGCTCAGAAGTCACTAAAAGGAGTCTCAGTCATTTGGAAGGCAATTGTTAACTCTTTTCCAGTCATAGGGGAAGGACTTGCCTGAAAGATAGGAAATGGCCATTGTGTTAGATTAGGAGCGGATCCTTGGGCTGGCAGTGAAGGTCGTCATCTCCTCCTAGACTAGCTTATCCTCCAATTGAGAATATGAGGCTACGACACACTAAACAAACTTGTTGATCCATATCAAACAACCATTTGGTCACAAGGGTGGAAATTAGTTATTGGTTTTGGATTAGATGAAGAAGATGTAGCAGAATTGGAAAGATACATCTCAGGCCTAAAAATAACACATGCAAGACTTAGGGATCAAGAGGATGAACTTATCTGGGACCAAGCGACCTCAAGAATCTATACACCAAAGGATGGGTATACATATTTAAAACGAGAACTAGTCCAAAGTGAGCCAGCCCGGTGGTGGAAAAAACTTTGGAGGATAAATTGTCCGGCAAAGTCAAAATTGTTTATGTGGAGTGTTTTAACAAACAAGGTACCAACCTGGGATATTCTACAAAAAAGGAACTTTTCTGGTCCCGATAGGTGTCCTATGTGCAAATCAGAAGGAGAAACTAAGCTCCACCTTTTTATGGACTGTCACTATATCAAGGAGGTATGGACAGATGTGTAGAGACTTTTGAAACTACACTTTTTATGGAGTGGCCACACTCTGGAGTAAGCTTGGCAGGACTGATGGATGAATAGAGAAACTAAGGCCTACATAATGCTACCTCTATTGATAATATGGGGTGTATGTCTTGCACAAAACACACTTATCTTTAAAGAGGTTTATTTAGCATCATAAATTACAGCTCTTAAAAGCATGGTCATTTACTCCTGTTACTTACCTACTACTGGGAGAGTCAAGACTAGAAATATTCAGGAGGTTTCCATTGACAAAACAAAACCTTGGGGTTTTTTTTACAGAGCTTCCCAAAATAATAGATGTGGGGGAGGAGGGATTTTATATCTCTCATATTCTCACTGCTTCACATTGACTTCTAGTCTTGGAACATGAATAAACAATTTCGCCGAACCAATGAGCCTCAAACTACACATTGCCTTTGCTCTTGAAAAGAATTGTAAAATGCTTACTGTATATGGAGACTCAAAAAATGTCATAAATTGGATAAATGGCACTCAGAGATGCACAAATATCAGACTTGCTAACATAGTGGAAGACATCAAATCCTTACATACTGCTTTTGATTATATTACCTGCCATCATGTGTACAGGGAAAGAAATGAAGAAGTGGACAAATGGTCGAAAGAAGGCACACACTTGGACATGGGCCTTTGGAAAATTTCAGAATTCCTAAATGATCATATTTAGGAACATCCTCAACAAACTTTCATGTGAAATTACTGCACACTTTTTTGTGAATGGACAACCATATACAACAAAAACTACTTTGTGAAATTTTGTAAAATCCTAATGGATTCGATAATACAAAAAATATAACAGGAAGGACTTCAACGAGCTATGAAGCAGATCCATAGAAAAACAACTTATATGAATACACTCTCGAAGTGTATCTACAAAATGTAATTTTGTTCACAACTGATGACATAAAATAATGCTTTTTTCCTTAGAAAAAAAATAATTTTATTCCAAATGATTTTTTTTTTAAGTAATTTATGTACAAATTACCTTCTATAAAAACCTCCTACAAAGAAATTTTTGTTCACTGGAACGTAATTCACCATTGCTGGAAACCGACTCTGATCCAGTTGATTGTCCAAAATTGTACTTCCTATAAGACCAGAAAAACAGACATTGTCGAGTGGCGTTGATGACATAAAGATTGTTTGGCATAGCCATTGGCATCCAACATACAAAAAAAGACTAGGACAGTGACCTGTAGACTGACCTTAATACTGATAACAATTATACACAAAGGATCCATATACAAAATTGAATGACCGAATCCAAAGAAGGACTTGATAACCTTCAAGCATGGTGCCATTTTTTATCATATCGAAGTAGGATATGAAGCATCACCTCCGCTACCACAGGAGAAATCATGGCTTCTCGAGTGAAATCGAAGGGCGTGGTTGAGGCCATATGTTTCTCCAAAAGCTCGATGCAAAATTTAACATCAAATACCTCGCTGCGAAGCTCAAAGACCAGTTGTTGAAGAGTGGATAAGGCGTTGAGTATGCACTAGGAATCCTCCACATTGTTGTCATTCCTCGTGCCTTCATATGACGTTCTCATAGAGTGCTTCATTAAGTTTCCCGTGGAGTGAATTCCATGACTGCTCCTAGTAGAATTGTTGTGGGGACTAGGAGGTGGGCTCTCAGACGAAGTTTAGCCCAGAAAGCATTTTGGGGAGTAGCCGAAAGAGCGCCCATGCATGTCAAACCATTATGTTTTGCAACCCCAGCCTTCCTATGTGTGCCCACTTTCCTGTTGTTGTTCCTTACTTGAATTACCAGTGGGAGACCTTGTCCGCTTCCCATGAGATTTCTTCTTACCCTTGCCCTCAACCATGGAGATAGGTTGACCCAATGGAATGTGAGTTCCTCTTCCTCGCTTCGGGCGTCCTCTCTGTCGCGGCATGATGTTTACAGATTTGGTAAGCTTTTTGGTAGAAGAATTTCAGATCCACTCCAGGAGATGAAAGACCCAGACTCTCAATTTCCTGTCGCGAAAGTAATGCACCAGGTAGAGGCCGATGCCAGAATGACATTGTTTCCAAGCCCTATGTTGGCTAAAATTCCCTCTCCTCGCTTGCGTCGTGGTCCTTATGAGATCATTAAAATTCTTGTACCAGCCATTAAGGTTACCAACCTCCTCCGTGCAGGCCTGCAACATTCCTCTGCTCCCAAATCCCTTCGAATGTGATGAACCCTGTGCAAAATGACCTTACCGCTTCCAAACACATCCACCTAAGTTGTCAACGCAATGATCGGGGCGGGGGGGGGGAGGGGGGGGTGTCCATAGGCTTCAATGTTGGGTTGAGGTTCATGTATGAGATGAGTTTTGTAACGCCCTATCTGGGATTTATGCCAAATGGTTTTAAGAGAAAATGGGAGTTGTCAATTTTTTTTGGAAAAAAAACATGGAAAATTAGTCCAAGGGAAAATTTAGCCCCTAAAATTTCTTGTGGATGCGTCATGATACTTATGAGATACTATGGTTTACTCATGCGGATAAAATGTTTGTGATGATCATTCTCTCTCTCTCTCTCTCGGAGTTGGTAGGGTTTCATGATCTTCTTTGAGCATCTTGAAGTATAGGGTTAGGGTTTCACCCCTTTGAGGTTTGAGATTAGGGTTTTGTGATGAAACCCCGGGGTATGTTTTGTGAGGAAAAAGAAGAGAAGAGGACATCTTGCCTTCTAAGACTTGTTGGAGTGATTATTGCATGATGGAGCTCCTTAATTGAGCTAGTTTTTTTCTTGTTTTTCCCTAGCCAGGGTTTTGGAGAGCTAATGATTTGTTCTAGCCTTGAGAGAAGGCTATGGTATGTACATGAACTTAATCTTGAGCATTTACTGAAGTTTTTAGCTACCCAAAACTTATGCAAACTCTATAATTGTTTTTCAGCCATATATGTTCTCCATGTATTGTTATTTACAACTATATATATCTTGATAATTTGACATAAGTAAAAAGACAATTTATTCAGTGATTTGAAATTATCGTTAAAGAATTTAAGGGTTGTTTGGTTGTTGATATATCCGTTGTTTTATTGTTGTTATAACTATTATAAAAGTGAATTCTTATATCTGATTTATGTGTGATAAGTTATCCTTGAGGGATGAAAAACTTATCTAGACGGTTTGGTATCTTTTATCCTTGGATTGCCTAGAAGATTGAGTCATCAGAGAGTGAAATATTATATCTTTTCTATCATTATTTTATATTATATTTCATAACAACCCTAAGGTTGAAATTCATAGAGTTAAGATCACGGAAACCTCTAGTCAAAGAGCTGAAATATATGTTTTGCATTAAAATCCATTTTGCCAGAAATTTCTACACCCATGAAGATATCAGTGTTAGTATTCTAAAGGTGAGGGTCAATTATGTTACACATAGAAATAGAATAAGAACTAACTTCATGCAATAAAATGCAAATAGAAATATAAGAAACATAATTCCCTCAAATGTGAGAAAATAGAATGCAAATATAATGAATGTGATTAAAAATGCATAAATAAAATGCCCACAAATATGGGAAAATGAAATGCAAATAGAATGGTTGCCAATATGATGAACATATATTGTGAAATGCATTTCTATTTAATGAACATATATTATCAAAGGAAATTTTATAAAGAAGACATATTATCAAAGTCGATATTATTTTTCTAAGCATTTATGCGCGAAGTGTGTGGGTGTGGCTATGACAAAAATTAAAGAAGACATATTGAGAGGAACTATTGTGTAATATATATGTTATTGAAATCTTCATCATATTACTTCATTGTTATTCACCTTCCTCATCATTAAACATTATTACTTTACTAGTATCCATCTTCTTAATGATGTTTTTGTTGAGTTTATGAGATTTATGCTATTTTTCTGATTAAAAATATATGTTTGATGTCGCCATTGATGATTGGAATAGGTGTAGATCCATCTTAACTCTAGATCCATAAAGCATCAAGAGGGATCAAATCTATTGAGGTGCAAATATTCATCAAGCTTTGCTCCCTCAAAAAGGTTTCTACCTTGATAGATTTGATCCCTCTTGATGCTTTGTAAACATGAAGTTAAAATGGAGCTACATTAGTGTACTTATTTTCATATTTTTGGAGTCATCATGGATGCTCCCTTCTCTTTTGTATGTGTTTTTTCCCATGTCCTGCAAACCTTGGAATTGTTTCTTCATAAGTATTCATCTTCTCTTGGACAATTATGAATGGCATTGTCTAGTTGTTCTACAAAATGGTTTTTTTTGGCCGAAATCTAGCGATAGAAATTTACACGAATCACTATTTTTTGTTGTTCAAAATCCATTTCTGAATGCAGAAATGGATTCAACATGCTGAAAAACCCCTGAGGCACTAGGATTATACAAAAATAATCACTCAAATTTATGAATCTAACAATTTCTCGTCGGATTTCGGGCAAATGTCCCCGGAAAAAATCATCATTTTATAGAACGTTTAGCCTACGACATTATGAATTGTATGATTGAGATTGATAATCATTGCAATAAGAAGAAAAATTTATGTGCAAGTGAGATGGAATTTATAGCTCAACATGATTATGTTTGGAGATCCATATCCATTAACAACACAAGTGGTGCCAAAGAAACCCTAATCAATGAGTTTATCATCAATCAATGAAGTGAATTGTTGTCAAGTTTTTTGAGAATGGTCAATAGCTACCAAATAAATAAGTGACACTTCATAGAAATGAAACTTTAGTGTAAATCAAATTGGTATGTTCAATGACATAGCTATCTCGTTGCACTATACTGCATGTTGAATTAATTATAGTTTAAAAAGGATTGTGTTTTGATACATTTTTAATTCACGGTAGTCAAGGCACTACATATTGTTTTTTTTGTTAAACTGAAACATATAGCATTTGAATTAAAAGGGAGTTGTGGCCAAACCAAATAGTGAGATAGTACAAAATAAAAGAGGGAAGTTTGATATCAAAGTTTCAAACATACCCAAAATTTCAAAATATGTGCCAACCTCACAGTAAAGGCATCTCTCCCCAGAGAAATCTCTAGGACTATCCCACTCTAATAGAAGTCATTTGGGATGTGAAGTCGGCCTAACTAAAGGAAGGATAGAGTTTTGTACTAGGGAATTCTCGCAGTCAAAGGATCTAATCTCTTTGTCACCATGGGCATCTCTCCCCTTTTAATTGCGGAAAGCAAGAGGAAACCCATCGTAGTCTGCTAGGTTTTAACTATATGAGCATATTTAAAAGTTTTGACACAATAACTAAAGATTCTATTGGTATATAACCTAATACACTAATCTAAAACTAACATAGATTTTCAAAACATGAGAGAACTTGAGCTTAAAGAATGCATGCCCGCTAAGGGCTTCTTGGTTGATATCTATCTGAACATAGAGCTCCAAAGTCGTGTTTATGTTTCTCATGTATTCATATACATGTTGGAATATTTCCTCCTCTTTGGCTATAATTCTATTAGAGCCAATGGAAAATTTTGGAAGCGACACCCAAGACTAAGATTTTCTGGTCAATCTGAGAATTAATTGGTACATCGTACTCAAATCTGCTTCCAATTTCTCAATTTGTTGACTTTGACAAGCCACCAATGCGAATAATTCATCATTATTGGCCTTTTGGATATCAAGTTGAGTAATCATTCTGTTAGCACTAGGAATCACCTTCATATTGCTTGGAAGGCAAGCCCAGTACCCATCAAGTTATATGTGAATGTAAAAGAGTTTTGAAGGGTCAAATGGATAAGACTCAAGATGACAATGTTCCAACTCAGAAATTAGGGCTAGCATGCATGAGAAATCAAGGTCTTGGCTAACTTCAATCAGTAATTGGGAGTAAGTATGAACAGAGGGAAGACTTCAGTGGGAGGAATTTAAGGGTTATTGTAAACATCAGGTCTGCAAACAACCTAAGGAAGAAAGATTCTTAACACAAGATCTTCTTGAGTTCAGAACTTAAGGACACTAAAGAAACATCATGATAATATAATAATCAAACATACACCATAATATCACCACAACCATTCATGTGAATCATTCAAAACATGAACACTTTAGCATCAGAAGCAAATAAGCTAGAAAGAGAAGTTGATTTCTATTAACCAAGATATCTTCAGTCAAGTACATAACCAGTTCACAGTAACTTCATCAAATATTACAATATGAGGGAGCCTTGCTCAACCATTTGAACCTACTAAATCATTTCATCTATCTATTTATAACAAAGAGGGAGGCAACAACTGGAGGTGCAAGCTGACCTTCTTCCCATGAAAATCTCTAAGAATTTATTTCATCTAACAACTTGACTAACAACCTATGCTATAAAATAAGAAAGTGTTGGTGACTAATCCAACCAATCTTCAAACTAACTTGATCCCCCTTTGATGCACAATTCCTTATTTTCCATGTGTCTTTCAGGGGCATGTGGCTGTCATCATGCTGCCAGCTGTTGTTTCTGCAATTCTCTCCATCATCAGCTATCCAAAAGTTGTTAGCTCGACCCTCCTGGATTCCTGGTATCTGTTGGTAGCATCTTTGGGTAGCATTCTGAGTAGTGCACTTCGTAATGTCTTCACCAAATTTCATGAGACTCTGTAGTGCAACCTCAAAACTAGATGGGTAGAAAAATAGGTAGTGCCAAATCTTTGTATCCTCTGTGCAGACTTCAGTCTCTGCAGAAATTTAGGTAGCGATTTTCGGTAGTGCTACTCTAGTGTGTCTCTGTGA